>JAYMSF010000136.1:0-20533 GCA_036897335.1 Silene vulgaris | reverse complement strand
CTACATTGATAATTTGATAGGCCCATTTCTAATTTTTTTTTTTTTTGAAATTCACTACATTGATAGACACATCCATTTAATCCTTTACTTATATTTTAGTGAGTCAATTGAATTTAAATAAAATATTTTTTATACTTTTGAGATTTTGTGCGAATTATGTTCCTCATCGCATAATTTGTCCAAATTATACATTCGGTAGACTAATCTAATAAAGCTAATATCTAAAATTTGAAATAATTTCGATCTTTTGCGGTTTTTTGACGATAAAAGGGTAGAATTGTAAGGTACCCTCTCTCCAATTCTCCAAATTCAAATCATTTTTCCTTCTAAATTTGTTAAGATTATTCAAGAATCGACCTCATCTAGCTCAAAAGTTTTTGGGCGTGTGTTGTTTCGTTTATTGAATTGTATTAGATAATGACACATGAATTACTAGAATAATTTTTTTTAAAGAGTTAGGGCCCCGTTTTACAATTTTGCCTAGGGCCTCACAATGTTTAGGACCGGCTCTGCTAATACCAAGTGTTTGTTTGAAATTTATAGGGTGTCATATACATACCTCAAACCCATGAGGTATGAGTTTTTCATACCCAAAGTTGGGGTGGGTATGAGATTGATACCCATGGGCCATGAGTATCAAATTAAAATGAATGAAAATGTGAAAACATAAATTATTGCATACGTAAATCAAACTTTTTATATACTTGGTTGATTAATACGAGTAATTATTTTCGTGATTTTATAATATTAAAAACAATTATTAAAAATATTTTGTTTTAAAAATTTTAATTTTAATTGAGTTTCAAACTCATATCACTCAAAAGTGAAACAAACAGAATGTATAAAGAATCAAATTTTAACCTCATGCCACTTAGGTATAACTCCCGATTCCAAACCCATACACATGCACGAAATAAACACACCCTTACTCTCATGGCATCTTTAAAAGCAGGAGAATTTTAAACAAGGTGGTTTAAATTGCTGATAAGAATGGGAAATTCATCAGGGGATCCTGACACAAGGGACACTGGTAAAAGAGTGGTATCACTATCATAAAGCATGGAAATATTTGCAAAGAAGAAGATTATGCTGGGTTGCTTAGGGAAGGACAGTTGATAGGGTTAAAGATCTTATAAGGCAATTTTAAAGATCTTATGCAACAGACTTGGACTTGTGTTGCCTTACGTTGTAGTGCAAAATTAAGGAGCTTTTATTAAGGGAAGGAGTATTCTTGAGAATGTTCTTATTTGTCAAGACCTGATTAGACTTTGTGCAAGACAGGCTAGCTTACCTAGATGTATGTTCAAAGTTGATCTACAAAACGCTTATGACATTGTTGAATGAGATTTTGTGGAACAACTACTCAGTGCTCTAAAGTTTCCTGATCATTTGAGGGAAATGATTATGCAATGCACCACAATTGCTACTTTTACTCTATCATTGAATGGTGAGAGCTTTAGCTATTTTCCTAGTAAAACATTCAAAGTACGACATTTAATGAATTTTGCAAAATACTTAAGTTGAGAAGATTAAGAAAACACAAAGTCACCTAGCAAAATGAGGTTGAAGCCTCTTTATATAGAAGATAAGGTGAAGTCCTTCCAAACACATGATGTATAAATTCTTTCAACTATAGCATGCTAGCTGAAAATTTTAAAGAAAGTTTTGTGAAAAGTTATTATTAAGGTATTTTCAAATTTTGCACACAAAGATTCACACCAAAGTTTGAATAAGGAAAGCACGCAAATCTTTAGCCAACAATTCATAATTCGGCCTTTAGGAAGCAGGGTTATCTCTACTATTTTCAAGACTTGTACCAAAATATAATAAAAAAAACACAAAAAGTGATATTTTGAAAGCTTGTTCGTCACGACCGGTGCTTGTTTTTGGCTAAGCCTCGATTACACAAATATGCATTGTTCTAATGCATATGAGTTTAATAATTCAAATCAACGACACCATATGGTTATTTCAAACACATAAGAAATTTTGTGAAAACAATTGAAATTCGAATTGGTTTTTAAATCAAATTGAAGACAAAAGTAAAAGTTACCAGATGAAACAAACGTAGCAAATTACTGTCAATTCCAATACTTCAAATTTACTTAATAACATACATCACTTGACTTAAGGACCCTAGGCATCTTCACTTCCAACCCGAACGTGGACCATTAACGTCCAGCCCTAGACCTGGACGTGTATGTCCATGTGGGATTTTCCTGCATCGTCGCATTTTCGTAAAACGGGCATATCTCCCTCGTTTCCTGTCTGTTTAGGGCGTATGACGTACTGTTCGAACCTTAAGAGGATAAGATATCACCTCCCCTTGGAATGACTTCAATATAATATCTAGAACTTAGGTTATCACCGTTTAAAGTTGACTGTTACTTAATATCGGTTTGTTTGACGTTGATTTCGTTTTAAGTCGATTAGTTACATTGGCATGATTTGTGATTAGTAATTCGACATTTGCTTTTTTTTTTTTTTTAAAAATTAATTTGTTTTACGTCGATTAGTTTAACGTTGTTTCACTTAGTGATTCATTGTTTTGATTTTAGTAAACAAAATTTCGTTTTCCGTCGTTTAGTTTAACATTTTTCCATTCGTGGATCAAATGTAGCAAGTCTCTTTACATGTGAATTTTGGATTCAAAAAAAGAGCCCAACCAAACAAAATTGGCCTCCTTAGCCCATACACTCTCTAGTCTCTCCATTAACAAACAACACCAAATACTCCAGTCCTCCGGCAATACGAAAGCTTAGCTAATTCGATGATGAATCCTGAACAAATTCCAACCATCTCATTTCTGCAAACCACCATTTTCTAAGAGCAAAGGTCAACTCAACCAAATCAAACATACACATACACAGATCACTCAGTAAATCTCAATCACAACAAAAATGGCGTCCATGGATCCGACCAACACGACTCTCGGCAAGATGTTAATGGAGGATATCACTCCTGTTGTTATGCTCCTTTCTACTCCTCTTGTTGAACAATCCTGTCGCAAAAATGGCGTCTCCTTTCTTCAATTGCTTTCGCCTTTCTCCTCCTTCAATAACATCGACGGTATCTATTCTTTTCATTTTTCTACTGTATTGCGGATTTCTTTGATTGCGTTTTTAGAACAAAGTTTGTATTGCCTGATTTACCTCAATTGATTTGCAATTTGTAGTGTAATTACTGATTTGTAGTCGTTGCCGTAGAAATGTTGATTCAGAGGACTGAGATTCGTGTTGGTTTGGGCTGAATTATTCGTTTTGAGTGACCGTGTTGATGGTTCAACAGCTGAATTGCCGTTTAAAATTTCGTATTTTGTGTTTTCTGAAGAATTCAATGGATTCACAATGTAGAGGAGTGTGGAATTTCTAATGTAGTTCGTATTCGTTTGGTAGTAATTCTTGTCAACTGATTGGGTTAAATACCAGCCATATAACATATTATGTGAGAAAGCCTGATAGAAATCTAATCATCCAACTCGATTTTATAAAAAAATCCAAGCATGCTCTTGCCTCATAGCGGTAAGCTTGCTTGGATTTGCGGTCATTGTTAGGTGAGCAATTGGGGAAAAGTAAAATGAAAAGTAGGAGGCAATGGTGGTGCTTATGGAGGAAGAAGATGAAGATAGAATAATGGCAACCCCCTTATGTGAGTAATAGTTACAAACCTCCCCTCCTCTCCGTATTGTATTATCCTCATCTGGGAACAATATTTCCCCCTATTAGTCCTTCATTCTCGCTTCACCACTCCTTATCTTTCCCCAATCACCTTTATTTATTTTTTCATGTTGACAAATAAATAAGTTTAGTACTTCCTCCATTCCATTGAATCGTTTACGTATTCCGTTTTGGGCCGTTCCATTTGATTGTTTACATTTCTATTTTTGGACAAGTTACGAGCTTATATATAAGTAAATTACCAGAGTGCCCTTACTTTTAGAGGTAGGAGATTGGGAAAGTGGAGGATAATGGAAGGGTAAATATGACAGTTGATAACATGACCCCACCTATTTTTTAGCTCCCTAAAAACTAGTGCAAAAAGCAAATGTAACTCAATGGAACAAAAGAAGTATTAATTAGGAGACATCAAGGGGGTGACGGCTATGTACAGAAGTATATCATAGACATGACATCCATTCACAAAAAACCGCCATAGGAGTGACATCCCCATACCAAAAGACACCCTAGGTGTGATATTATCTACAAAAAGGAGAAAAGACTAGTTTCGATTTAGGTGAAGCATATTTCTCCAAATATATAATAGCCTCAAAACATGAAACATGAACTCTTGATATGGAGAGGCAACATCATCAAAAATACAATGACGGCTATCTTATCAGCCTCTTGGCCCATGTTGCAAAATTTTAACAGAGGAAAGTAACTCCAAAAATTTCTAGAACAAGTGTTCCTCCTAATTATTGAGAAACCTAAAGAACAAAATATTCCAATGATGACGGTAGTTTTCCCATAAAACAACATTCTCAACAATGGCTTCTTTTTTTAGGGAATAGCGCATTTTAATGGTGTTGGACACCATATAGTGTGCCAGAATAGAACTCTTGCTCCATTTGCCACTTGAAAGGTTGAAGAGGACTGAAAAAAACTCAGACCTGACTCCATATATGATGCTCATGACCTTACAAGCTGAAATTGGGTCACAGACTGTATTATCTCATCAGGAGCATGTTTAGCATTGACCTCATTATGAATTATGCTCATTTTACTAAGATTGTGTAACATTGACCTTTTTCTACTTAGTACACTATTACACAATTAAATAGCTCATACTTTTTAGTAAAAAATGGTTGTCGACCAGACGACCATTCATTTGGTGTTCGTGTTATTGATTTTTGGTTCTTATACCTTAAATAACCGATACATGGTTTGCATGAATTGTTCAGTGCCTGTGCGGACAGCCAGCGATCAACCTTACAGGATTCAGAAGTTTAAGTTACGACTATTCTACCCGTCTGACATTCGAAGGCTAGAGTTTGAGGTATATTCTGATTCTGGCCCATGTTGGCTTGAATTACTTTCTTTGGGAGGTGTCCCTTCATTAAGAGTTAATTTCATACCATCCATGTTTGCATTTTTTTTTTGGTTATGAGCTTTACAATGTAATGAAGATCATGTTTCTGTCGTAGATTATAGTTACTTATAGCTTACTCAATGGACATGTAATTATATGGAAATTATAATTTGTAAATAATATTACTCCTAGTCATGTAACGAGGTTCACGTAAGTTATCTTGTGTAATTGTAATCACATCAAGTTGCGGCGTCCAGCTTCATGCAACTAGTTTAAGTCAACTCAGTTACAATTTGCTAAATGTCAGTAAGCTACCCCTTTTCATTTTTGTATGTCACAAGGTCTCTACTATGTACAATGTATCGTATTGCAATTGTGATCATATGTTACCAAACATGCACTTAATGTTTAAGAAGTGAGTTTACCTTTTTATCCGATATGCAAAATTTCGTCAGTTTTTGGCATCCTTTTTTATCTTTACAAAACACCTCTATTGGATCCATTCATATCCAATACGCAAGTTTGGTTTTGGCCACATTAGTTTTCCTTCTTTCTCGGAATAGTTTACAGTCCAACGTATGTGGTCAGAATTCAGGATATGGCTGCACATTTCTCCATCTAAATAGCTTGCTAGAATGCGGTTTAGGTATTTTGAGCCTTTTTAGTCCCAAGTTTAGTTTAATTGAGAGTTGTCCCTCGTCACTTGTCACTTGTCAAATGTACCTAAGTTTTCTGTTTCTGAAAGTGTTGTTGTTCAACTAGGCAGCAAAAGAGCAGTTGAACAAAGTTGTTACTGAAGCTGGAAACGAGGAACAGGAAACTTGTTCGGATCTACTTGACCATGAAAATATGTCGACATGTGAGTTCAGCTTTTCTTAGAATATAGGACTTCATAATTTCCTAGAACAAAATCAAGTTTTACGGTATGAAGAGGGGGGTATTGTTGTAAAGGAGGCTAAACTAGAGCTCAAAATTTCAGCCTGTTGCAGATATCTACATAATTTCATATCTGTGAATTAATTGACTGGCCGTAGTTTGTGGATGTTGAAGAAACTTTAACATTGGTGATGACTGTATTTGAACAACAGCTATTGAAAACTAATAAATTTCGTTCAATTATTGCAGCTTTAAAGTCACAGTCATTGCCATCATGGTTCCAGCTGTTTAATGAAGAGCTTATACGTGCCTCTTCTTTTTCTGAACACGAAGCTTTCGATCATCCTGTTACTTGTAAGCTTCTTATCGACTTTTGGCCCTAGGCAGATAGCCTTATGTTGGTTAAATTCCTGTTTAGGCAGTGACAGTGATTCAAAAAGATAAAAGTGTAAGCCTGTAAGCACCTATATTGTAAACTATATCCTGTAACTCCTCTTTAAAACTTGTGCAGGTCTTTTGGTTGTTTCCTCAAAGGATGAAGCTCCCATAAATAAATTTGTTGACCTTTTCAACACAAACAAGTTACCCTCTCTTTTGAATGAAGGTGTGATGGATCCAAAAATTCTCAAGCACTATGTGGTACTACATGATAATCAAGATGGTCCTCCGGATAAGTAAGTGCTTTTGGCCTTTTGGTGGATGTCCATGTAACTGCTACATTGGTGCCTCTGTTTTCATGTTCTGTTTACAAAGACACTAGTGCACACGCCTTTGCAAAATGTTTCTAATTTACGTCCGTGGAGTTTAAATCTGAGGAAATGTTGGTAGAACTTCTCGATGCGTACCTCGTCATATATGAGATAGCTATTCGTTTGACGTTGATATTTAGGCGTTCGTGGAGGAGGGATGAGAGCTAGTGAAGTCTTACCATCGAGTAGATTTTTTCTCAATATTTTTAAATACCTGGGAAATTTTTTTGAGCTCCTGGCGTCTAGCTGTTAAGTTGTCCGAATAAGTTTTTTTTTATTGACTATAGAGACTAGAGAGCCTGTTATTTTGATGATGTCTCCCCCAGTGAGAGGCCCATACTTTAGAATAGCTCATACAACAACTTTTCCTTTCATGAGCTTCTGTCCTGTCAATGGTTTTTGTAATGAAGAGATGTGGATGATAACTAGTTATGTTCTCTTATCCATTTCAGAGCATCAAAGATTTTGATGGAGATGAGAAATACATTTGGCTCGAACGACTGCCAAATTCTATGTATCAATTCTTCAAAGGACATGTCAATTGAAGGTGAAGCTAATCCATGGGCTTCATTTGTAAGTGTAAAATTAGCAGTTCACCTTTTACAGCATCTTGCACATTGCTTTTAGTAGCGATGTTTTGATCGAGGGTTCTTAGTTATTTTTTTTATCATGTCATAAAACTAACATAAGCACAGGCATTTCAGTGATGTTGGGGGACGTTTTGCGGACACAACTAATTTGGTTAAGATATTTAATGAATGGCTGAAATGCTGTGCTAATAACTTTAACTAATATTTAAGTTTAATGTGAGTTGTTACTTGTTAGAGCTTTTGAACCTTAGTTTTTAGTTTTTTATAGCCAATTGTTAGTCTGAAGCAGCGATCGTGGGAAAAACGTTATGTGAGCCGTAATACTGAGTAAACCAAATTCGTTGTGGTCAAGTTATCTTTCACCTGTTGTCTATTGCTTATATAAATCTGTTTCATTCTTTACATTGTTCTGAATACCAGTGAAGTACGAAACTATTTTTTTTTTCCTGCAAAATGGCCAAAATTAGAAAACTAATTATTCCCTACGAATTAATTAGTTTACAAATGCATATTCAGCAACAGTGTAGCATTCTATGCGATAGGTGCACATTAGTTGGTATTGCTCATAACAGTATGACTTCTTTTATACACGTCCGACGGCAAACTTTCAGGAGTTATTGCTCATTAGTTGTTGGATATATTCGGCAACAGTGTAGCATTCTATGCGATAGGTGCGCATTGTTGGTATCGATTATTAAAACAAGCCAAAATCTTAGTCAAGACAAACACAGGTGAACTGGTCAGCAGCTCAGCTCAACTTGGCTGGTGGCATCTTGCTTGTTAGTTAGGTATCCGACTATCATTAATTTTTGGGAATTTCTGATGGCCTGGAGTGGTCACGAGGAAACAATCGTCTGTGAGCCAAGTCAGAGTATGTTGAATCGAATGGATATAAGATCTAGGATAAATACTGCTTGAAAACATGTTTTTATGGCATTATTTCATCAATAGCAGGTGTTAAATGTTCTCTTCTTGAAAATAGATGGAATACTAGGGCGGTTTTCTTGTGAGGGCTGTGATGCATACTTTCCCCTAGATTCTTCTTAGTGTTTGTTTGTTTCTTGTTGGTTAAATGGTGTATTTTTTTGATAACCCTAGCGAAATAACTTGGTGTTTAAACAAGCTAAAATGTTCACTCACTCCTTTTTTCTCAATATTTCCTTAATTCTCGTTTATTTGCTGAGTTGCAGAAATCAGACGATTCATTCAAGGACAATTTGGGTTGTTTTCTTAACACTGATGATATTGATGAGGTGATGTTGCAGTCTCTCTGGTCCATCATTCATACATACAGTATTTTGTTAAAAATCTAACCATCTCTTTTGAACGTATTTTCAAAATCTGAGCAGATAAAGGTTCTTATGCAAGATTTAACGACAAAACACATAATTCCACACATGGAGCAAAAAATTCGAGCACTAAATCAGCAGGTGTTAATTTAATTAAACTTTCTTGTTCCTTCTAGTTTTCTTTTGGTCTCCGTGAGTCAATGTTTACTTAGTATCATGTTTGTAACACTAGTTTTCTCGTATGTTGAGCTTTTCATTACTTTTGCTTAGGTCTCCGCTACAAGGAAAGGTTTTAGGAATCAAATTAAAAATTTGTGGTGGAGAAAAGGGAAGGAAGATATACCAGATAATCCAGATGGTCCAGTGTATGAAAATGCTTTGTATGCATCGTATTTATTGATCCATTATTTCTTTTAGTTAAAATGTTCCTGTCTTTTTGAAGGTATACGTTTAGCTCCATTGAATCTCAAATTAGAGTGTTGGGCGATTATGCCTTCATGCTACGGGACTATGAGCTTGCGTTGTCAAACTACCGGCTTATCTCTACAGATTACAAGCTTGACAAAGCCTGGAAACGCTATGCTGGTGTACAGGTAACAGCATACCCTTTTCTACCACCACTGTTGTCTATATGTTCATTGTGACTGCCAGTAATCTGGTTATGGGCCTATGGCACTCTATCTTTTACATGCTCCTTGCTTACTGCTTTATTCTACTAAGAGGCCCTGTTCATCAGAAACTTTTCTTTCCCTTCTCCTGAACCACACTTTGGTTGCGATGTGACTTACTCATTCCAGGAAATGATGGCATTGGCATACTTCATGTCGGACCAAGCCAGAAAGGAAGCAGAATACTGCATGGAGAGTGCATTCATTACATACTTGGTACGTCATTAAGCAAGCTCCTCTGAACTATCAAGATGGTTTTGTTGGTGTTTTAAAGTTGTATAAACAACTATCTGATGAATCTTTCTTCGGCAGAAACTTGGGTCCAGCGGTAAGCAAAATGCCATACGCTGTGGGCTTTGGTGGGCTGAAATGTTGAAGGCCAGAGATCAGTATAAGGAAGCAGCCAATGTTTACTTCCGTGTTTCTGGTGAGGTAGTATCTCTTTCTTTCACCATCTTACTTGTGTCTTTTTTTCAGTGTACCTTACACCTGCCAACTTCTTCAGGAACCACTGCAGTCAGCAGTGTTGCTTGAGCAAGCATCATATTGCTACTTAACGTCAGAGCCACCGATGTTACGGAAGTATGGATTTCATCTTGTTCTTTCAGGTGATTCCTACAAAAAGTGTGACCAGGTACCTCCTAAAGGCTGAGATAACGTTTCATATTTCTATACTCAAGACAAATCCTCTTTTAATGTATAAGCTGATGTGTCAGATGAAGCATGCAATCCGGACATATAAAATTGCTCTTTCTGTATTCAAGGGGACTCACTGGGGTTTAATTAGAGATCACATACATTTCCAACTGGGAAAGTAAGTTGAATACAATACATGTTAGTTCTGGTGGATTGGTACTGCTCGTGTTTTAATTAATTGGATGTCATGTTCATATTTCATTTGATGGTCAGGTGGTTTGCCTTGCTTGGATTGTTTGATGTGGCTATTCAGCACATGGTAGAAGTTCTAGACTGTACTCATCAATCAAAGGCAGCACAAGAAATATTTCTTGGGGAATTTCTTGAGCTTGTTCAGGTAGGTCATGTTATTGAAGTATATTGCATATGTTGCTCATTATCTTAATAGTAACATTTAACATAAGCATATAAGAAGATATTTCTGACCGTAGACAAGATATGCCATATCCGTATAAATGACTTTGTGGAGATTCTCCAGTTTTGGTCTACTAAGGCCTATAACTCCTTTCTCTTGGCTGTCAATGTCCTACCTTGTATTTGGGATTAAAGTCAGCAACGCGTGGCAGTCATTTTCTAGCCTTTATGACACTCTATTTTCGTTGTTTCAGAAAACAGGAAAAACATTCGAAGTATGTAGACTTAATTTGCCTGTTGTAAAGCTTCCTTCGATTAGAGTTGTTTTTGAAGATCATCGTACATATGCTTCTCCTACAGCTGTGAGTTTGCAAACCTTCATATGTTTATTGAATATTCTGCTTCAATTCAAATGCCCTGTTTCATATCAGTTTTCTCCTGCTCTATGGCAATGTGGTTGACGTGCTCTCTCGTTCTCAATCGTAGGTAAGCGTAAGAGAGAGCCTCTGGAGGTCTTTGGAAGAAGACATGGTTTCACCATTATCGGCTGCCAAGACTAACTGGTTGGAGTTACATACAAAGCTTGTTTCAAAGAAGTACAAAGAGTCCAATATATGTGTTGCTGGAGGTATGAGAAAATAGCAGGCTAGATATTTTTAGCTGTAGCTTTTTTGTGTATTTGTTCTGTTACTACTGCATGCAAGATACCCATAACGATTTTTAATGGCGGTCACTTATAGACTACGAGTATTTGGTATTGATTTAGAAATGGCTGAGATTGTGAAGAACTGCATTTATTTCGTAAAATTATTTAATTTAGGAACAAATAGTTGAAGAACACATGTACATGTGCGCGAGGTCTAGTCAAAAGATGTTAAAAGATTGTTGGCTCATTTCTCAACTGTGAAGAGTTACTTCTATAAGAAACTTGCTTAGTAAGAGGAAGGGGTATGTGATCACATGAGGATTTATAATACTTCTTAAAGCAGAAATATGTTTTCCATGGTGATGGTTTTGGATTGTGCTTCCTGTTCAGCTCTTAACTTGGTTAGATGGACTTGCTCTATTAGAATTTCTAGCTTTTGAGTCTTGAAGGCGTGAAGCTGTTTAGTATCTTTTCCTTGCCTGAGTCATGAGTTGTACTATCTTATGTAGATGCGTGAGGTGTGTTTTTCTCTATGAAGCGTTGAAGTGCATTTCTTTCCAAGTAAATGGAACGGCATATGTGCAACCTTGTCACAGAAATAGTATGACTTTTTGCAATGTGCTCTGTTTGCTGCTAAACTAGTTTTATACTTACTCCGTATAACTGAAGACATTATCTTACATTCATAGAGTCCATAGAGAGGCTTTTTGGTTGTGTGTCTGATAGAGACTTGGGAAGTAATTGGAGAGCTGACTGTGAGCCTAAAAGATGTTTTTATCGATTGACACATTTGAATAAAAAAAGTAAACCAACAATAATCCCCCCACATTGTGGTCTTGTTATCCAACAAACAGTGTTCATTTACTGTCAGTTCATATCTGCCAGTCTAAGATTAGGGATGCGAGGCTGTCTATTTCCTCTTCAAAACTTTTTTCTTTGTCATATTTATTATCGGTGAATGTTTGTTGGAGTATAATTTTGGAAGTGGTACTATCAGGAAGGGGGTATATAAGTGATTACCTTGGTTGGAGTTCGGAAATAATTTAATGGTTTTGACTTACTAGTTGGATCAACGACACAAAGGATGACTGTTTCTGCTATTTGGATTTATTATACAAAAGAACAGAAGTCTGATAAAGATGTAGCTTTTAGAATTAAAACATGCTGGTAGAAGTGGAAGAGTGTCACATGCTTTCTTTGTGATCCTATGATTTCTATCTGCCCTCGTAGATCAAAGGAAAATTTCTACTGCACAACAAATAGGTTTGCAACTTTGCATAGCACTGCACCTATATGTCAAAGAGTGCTTCATAAAATGAATTCCGGGGAAGAGTAACATGCTATGTTAGTTGTGTGGTGATACAAGAAAGGATTGGTTAGTAAATGAGATAATTAACAAGATAATAGGTGTTTATTGGAGATTAAATACGATAGAGATTAGACTGGATAAGATGCGTGAAGAGTGTAGAGGTGATGAGATTGTGAATGGTAAAATAAGATCTAATATATTTAGATGAAAGCGGTTGAGACTTGAGAGTGATGTGTAGGTTTCCCTGGTTTTGTGGTGAAGTCGAGAGAGAGAACTTTGGAATTTATGGCTTGAGATTATATTTTATCCTGTTTGATATTTTTTTACTTTCCTCTTTTTCTGAAAGCTTACCTTTTGCTTCTTTTTGTCGTTCTCTTTTGTAAGGTTTTCTCTAATGATTTTTCAGAATTTTTCAGATTTATTTCTTCTTTATTCATCTGCTTTTTAGCCTATATCATTAAGATTATTATCTGAAAAAGATTCTATGAACATATTTAGGGTTGAACGTCACACATATTTTACGATGACGGTTCATGGTAGCTAACTCAACCATTTTGGAACTATGGCTCTGTTGTTGATGTTGTTGTAATATAACCAATAGGGAGGATACACATGTGAATTTGAGAGAGGACTACAGAGTACAGCCCGTTGCTTTGTTTTAAATATCTAGAAATCACATATGGTCTACGGAGTAGTAAATTGCAGGATATCGTATATGGTCAAGTCCCAACTCTCAAGGGCCAAGGGTAAAGGAACTTCAGCTGGTGGGTCGCATGTTCATGGCTTGGTAGTCGCAAAAAAAATCATTTATTTTTTGCGTGGAGATTGCATATTTGATATTTCTCCTACACTTCCAATTAGTTATTGAAATTTTGCCTTTCGAGCTCAGTTTTATGGGTCCGCCCATGTACTCCTGTTTTCCTTCTGTGCACACCATTACTAGTGGGGGTTTACTACGTGAAATGTAATTTCTTGTTTTTATGTTTAACTTTTTTTCTTGCAGAAGCAATTAAGGTTGATATAGGGTTTAAAAACCCTCTACATATTCCAATTTTAGTTTCCAATGTTTCACTGATATGCAAGTACTTCAAGACGAGGGAAGAAATGGAAAAGGGTATGAAATACTCTTCTTCCGCTGTTGTATATTTTCCTGGGCGTCCTTGCTTTCTTCTATATGGATGACTTACCTCGATTATTTTTTAAGCCACTATAGATGAACTCGGGTCGTCCTCTGAGTTACAAAATGATGAGCATCTTAGGGAACTAATTGTCGGATGGTAAGGCTGTATGCTAAATTCTCTGGTTTTTTTTTTTGGTTAGTGATCAGCATTAATCACATGGATCTTTCGTGCTGTTGGTTCATGGTTTCAGTGAAGGAAATGCAGACGCGTTTCCATTTACATTTTCTGAAGCGGGCTTTACTCTCAATGGTGGTGAAACACTAGTTGTAAGTTCTACTTTATAGCAGTTGTAGGCTTGTAGCCATGGTTGGAGAACATTTTGTTTACCTTTTAAGACTTTCCAAACCTTTTTACTAAAATCTCTGTAATTTATCATGCTTTATGGGAATGACCATTTTTGAGTTGATTTGACATTCTGTACAGTTTAAAATTAGTTTTTCCACTTATGTGTTTACTATCGTTATTATTTTTTCAGCTAGTCTTGCTTAAGACGGGCCAAATATCACCCCACATGGGTATATAAAGACAAATCTCTTTACCTTTTCCAATGCATTCTGCTTTTGTCCTATTCATCCCACATGGGTACAATTGACATGTCTTAAGCTTAAGACGGATAGTGCCTGTCTTAAACAAGAATTTGTGTTATTTTTTAGTTATTACTATCAATTGATATTTTTGTTTCTGAGCTTTTTTAAACAGAAAAAGGAGTTTTTCTTGATGACTTCTATAGTTCTATACCTATAAGTTTAGATAGGGTTTTTATCATGTTCCCCTTCCCTTGTCTCTCTTTCCTTTTTCTCTCATTGTATTCTCCTAGATGTGCAACCTGTCAGTGACGGTTATGAAGGATGATTTATGTTAGTCGACCCCAAATCATTCTCGGAATAAGGCTACGATGTTATCATTGTTGTCTGCTGTCAGCAGTTTTGTAGTTCTCTTAATATTTTCAAGTTTTTATGCTATCAATTTTTCACTCATCAATTCCTTCTATGTTCTCAGGTACAGCTGACCGTTACTCCCCGAGTAGAAGGGATGCTGAAACTTGTTGGAGTTCGGTGGAAATTATCAGGTTCTGTGGTTGGTTTTCAGATTTTTCAGTCTGAACAAGTAAAGAAAAATATTGTTAAACGGAAGAAACCCAAGCAATCGTATGCAGATGAGCTGAAGTTCTTTGTCATAAAGGTTCTCAAATTGTCTCCGGTCTTCACTTTATGTCTTATCATGCTTATCATTATGCTAAACTGTTTTCTGGATCATAGTCTGTTCCAAGGCTCGAAGGCTCAATTCGCCACCTGCCAAGAAAATCTTATCTTGGGGAGTTGCTTCGTCTTTCTCTGGAATTGAGAAACCAATCTGAATTGCCAGTGAAGGTATGTATATACCCTTCAGATATGCCCTTTCTTTTCTATTGACTTTTTGTCTTGCTATTTTCCTCTCCAAAATCTTTGCCAATATAGAATGGAAGCTAATCATTCTCTTTAACCTGATGACTTGGCAACAACATATTAATAAGTTATCCTAATTTGTTGGAGGATAGTGTCTTTACATGTGTGCAAGTGCTTTTTTTCTTTTTGTAGTTTTCAACTTGTTTAAGAGATTACATTATTCTTATGTGGTCAAGTTACTGAAAATGCTGTAGGTCAATTATTATCATAAGCTATGTTGTAATCTCCTGTGGTTTCAACTGTTGCCCTCTTTTCCATGTTTGTTCTTTATTTGCTTGTATTTGACTGTCCCGTTTCCCGACATAACTCCCAAAATTTGCATATATGATCTCGGATACCTTTGATTTACTTCCACATTCTTTAATGCGCATAAACGTCAAGGTCGTCAGTTAGGAAAATCACTTTCTAACAGCATGCTTTATGGAATTTACTCGAGGCATTGGGTCAATTACCCAGGTGAGGTTGGGTACATCCAACATCCGTTGCCTTAAGGCATTGGGTAGTGATTTTTACACTTTTACCCATTAAGTATTGCTCAATTATTCTATAATCACACGTTCATAATTGTTTGCTGTGACTGGCATCCATGGCGCTTTTTGGCCTTCATGGTGAAACCAATAAAAGAATGATATGCACCCTTCCAAGTTCAAATATTTTGAAGGTTCTTTCATGGACATGGACTTAGTTATATGCATTTGTTTCTGCATCTATATCAACTTTATCTGCGATTTCACTTGCAGAATCTGAAAGTACGGATCAACCATCCCAGATTTCTTACTTTAGGAAGTCCTGAGACCTTGAACATGGACTTTCCTGCTTGTCTTCGGACAGAAAATCATGCGGAGGCTGCTCTGGGTGATTTATCGTCTTCGTTTTTTCAATTCCCTGAGGTCTGGCAGGAGTTCATTTTTGGCAGTGCTACTTGTTCATACAATCTGTTTTTGCTACAAGGCTTATTCCCTGTCCTTCTATCTGTGGTTGTTTTCCAGGAACTGATTATTAATGGTGAGGACCCAGTTTTGTGGCCCATATGGTTTCGAGCTGCTTCTCCAGGAACTATCTCATTGCAAATATCAATTTTTTATGAGATGGCAGATGTATCTGGATTCATGAGATATCGTACCCTTCGTATGTGTCACAATCTTGAGGTAGACAACTGTCTATTGTGTGCTGAATTCTGTTACTGTGTTTCTTGTACACTCTCCGTCCCATTTATATTGTCCCGTTACACTTCATGACCAAATGATGTCAAGTTTGACCGATTTTGTCTCAGTTTTCAAAATATAATTGTTTTATAAATCAAAAGTCTACAACTTTTCTATTATAACTCGGCATATATTTGGAGAAATTAATGGTCTATTGGCATTGGTTGACCACAAAAGTCAATGGTTGAATATCTTCTTACAAATTACGGTTTAATAAATATAATTGTTATGATAAATCAAAGATTACATTTTTTTTTATATTGTAACTCTATGTATATTTGGAGAAATTAGTGGTCTAATTGACAATGGTTGACCACCAAAGTCAAATAGGGACATTAAATTTTGTTTGCCTATCCCACAACTGTGAACAGTTGAAAGAGCTTAATTGTTTTGTATATACAGTTAGTCCTTTAGCATTCCCAAAATCAGCTCCCTTTATGGGAGAGTAAGACGATTGATCTTTTTACTCCAGAAAAAAAGATGATTTATCTAATTATCTATACCTTTGTCATCAAAATCTAAGAAATTGCTAATTTTGAATCTGTTAGCTTGAGAGTGGATACATATGTTTGCAGCTTAGTGTTTTCTTGTAACGTGCATCAGTTAACTCTAGTACTTCACTGGATCAAATCAGATTATATTGAATTTACTCCCGGATCTCTTAGTTATTGCCCAGTAACACCTTTTCTATCCCATTTTCTAAAACTCCAAATCTTTTCATTTTTTTCTGAACCAGCCTTTTTTATGGACTTCTGTTCTCAGAAACTCCAAATCTTAATTGTTTTATGGACTAAATTTCCTTACTTTATTTATCTATACCAAACTCCTCTTCACTTACTTTCCTCCCTCTCAAACTTTTATCCAAGATCCCCTATTAAACCTAAATCAAAAATCTGAAAAGGTTTTTTTATTTTTCGTTCGCATTGTACTTGAGAAATTTCCAGGGAGATACTTTTCAAACAAAGGACAATTTTTGACAATTATTAGAGGAATGGGCTAATTAATTCTCAAGTCATTTCAACCATTATACTTTATTATGTCTAAATTTTGTACGTTTCTGTTTACAAGAAGCTTATTTCAATCGGTGACATGTGTTTGTACATTCTAATGTAATAATCTTATGTTGTACTTGTGGACTGAGGTGTTAAACTTATGAATGGAATTGAAAGCTATTAGACTCTATTGAATAGATTCAACTTTGCTGGACTCCATCCTCAGCATCCATCTCCTGCATTGGTGAGTTAGTTATGGTGAGAAAAGAACTAAGTGCAGAGGAGAAGAGAGTGTGCCCAGAAAGTTCCAATGGCTTCAAATTGATGAACATAGGTTAGAAAGATGGAACTTTATGACAATTGAGGGAAGGTAGGACTGGGATAAATTTGACAATAGAGGGGGATAACTGATAACTCACTAAATAGTTTTTTTTTTTTGGAACAAGAATTGAATATTGGCTTAGGTTTTGGTATTGAATTCATAAAGTGAGTTTTGAAAGAAAAAGGTATAGAAAACTAGGAAAGGTGGAAGTTGTAAAGAACTGGTATAGAAAATGTAGTCAATAAATTCTTGTGGCCAAGTTTTTGCCTTTTACTGCTCTTATTTCCACTTGCGTTTTCCGTATCAAGTATTCTTGGCAATATAGTTTATTTCTTAGATATGAGATAATCACTGGTTTACTGCAAAAGTGAAATTTACTGGTAACCATTTTTCTTTTGTATCAAAAAGGAATTGCTTATGCAGATGTTTATTATGTACTAGGTCCTACCATCATTGGATGTGTCTTTTAAAATCTGTCATTGCCCATCAAGATTACGGGAATTCCTTGTTCACATGGATGTTGTAAATAAAGCTAGCTCTCAAAGTTTTGAGATTCATCAATTGTCATGCCTAGGGGAGCAGTGGGATATTACAATGCTCCAACCGGCGAACATCCCATCACCTATAATGGCAGGCCAATCATTATCATGCTTTTTCAGGCTACAGGTCAGTGGCAGATTATGTTTTTTTTTTAAAATAATGGATCTCTTAAGCTTCTGAGTCTGTAGGGAAATCTAATGGTCAGAATGGCTTGAAAGCAAAATTATATTTTTCCTAGTATTCATTCCTTTTCGACTGATGTTTCTTTAATCGTCAGAATGGCCAGAAAGCAAAATTATCGGAAGACGAGGCTACTTCCCGTGTTACCCAAGGAAAGCATGTGTTGTTAGGAGCTCAAGTTGACAATGAGGATTTATTTAATGTATCTAGTTCACCTATCAGTGATTTCCATCACCATGAGAGATTGCATGAAGGAACAACGGAACAGGTCAGACTTTGCGTTTTTGTTACTTATAAAATTTCCATTTCAAAATATTTGAGTGAGTATTAGGGGTTTTGGAGATTTGATACTTGGATGTCACACTTGTACCACATTTAAGTTTGACTTGATGGCAATATTTCTTTGTGATCGTTAATTGGTGGTGCTGCGTTGTGGTTGTGGGTATTCAACTATTTATTTGCTTGACATGTTGAGACCCCTCATGTGCAGCTTCACAGCTGTGCTATGTCACATGTGGCTGTCTGTACTGTTTTTAAATATTTTATTACCGGCACCGTCTGTCTGATGTTTTTTCTCAGAAACCGGTTCTAGATTGGTGTGGGAATGATAAGTAATTGAGCTATTACTCTATTTTGCCAATGTAAATACATTTGACATGGTTTCTTTCTTTTGTCACATGAGCAGAGATGTTCAGAAACAGTCGACTTCATATTGATATCTTATCCACATAAAGCTGATACGAGCACCGACACTGCTGACCGTTCTCGTATTTTTACTCATCATGCATGTCAATGCAGGTAAGTTGCTGATCCTTTTTAGCGACTCTATTTGCTTCTTTCAATCTTTCGTTGTCAATCCATGGTTTACTAACCAACCTCTCCATTTTCTCGGTAGTGTTGCGAACAACGGTCCTCTTTATTGGCTGATGAGCGGGCCCCGAACAATTCATCATGATTTCACCAATTCATTCTGTGAAATAAGTTTGAGGCTTAGCATCTACAACTCTCTAGATTCTGCAGTTTTTGTACGCATGAATACGAATGATTCTGGTCCCATCACAAGCCAATCAAGTAATAATTCAAGTGGAGCCGCTTCAGAAAATCAAGCTGGATGGCATGACGTGTCCCTGGCTACGGATACCAAGACCAATTCCGATGCCTTAGCACCCATTCAAATCGGGCGGAAATGGGTTCCAGAAAGCGTCTCCCCATTCATCTGGTCTGGGTCAAGTGCGACCAAGTTGAAGCTAGAACCATTATCCACAATAGAAATTCCTATCGAGATAAGTGTATTCACTCCAGGGACTTACGATTTGTCGAATTACCAGTTGCTGTGGGAGTTGTCGCAATCAGATAATAGCCTTCTTACCGGGGATTTGAGACAGTCTTCTGGGTCATATCCAGGTCAATCCTTTTTCCTCACTGTCTTGCAGTCTACTTAAATGATACAGTGTCACTGTGTCGGGCAATAGACATTGGATCACCAAATCAGGTTGTAATTCATTCCTCATTGTAATAGTCTCTATTCTGTATTTGGGAATTATCGAGAATGATGTTGGCTGGTGGCAAGTCTCCAGAGTAAATTTTTGTTCGAATGTAAAATTACAGATGAACCTTATTCTACTTTGGCTTTTTCTAATTGTTATTCTATGGAGTAATTTCTTTTAGGAAGTTCTCTTTGTTCCAAGTTAAAATGAACTTGGAAGTCTTCAAAATTGCCTTTTAAGCATCCGCATTGATGAGGCTTTCTATTCTTGTTCTCTCATTTTCTTATTTGTCCATCTTATTTTCCACTAATTTTTCCATCTACCTTTCCCATTTTATAACTAGATATATGCAACAATGAGGTTTTCCATTCGCATATGAAAATTTAGGGAGCTCCCCAAAAGAAACAAAATTTACCCTCCCTCTTTTGGGAACCTCCTCCGAAAACGGTGGAGCACTTGAGCCTCTAATTATGTCCTCTCTCTTCTCAAATGGGGAGTCTTGTTAATGCACACACTTCCCCTAAATGGGAGGCTACATCATTTGTAGAGGAGGTTCCCAAAAATGAGGTTCCCATATGAGGAAAGAGACTAAGAGAGTGCATTTGGGGAGCCTCAAATTTGATTTTGACTTCTTAAAATGAAACTAAATGTAATGATATAGCATTCGCAAGGGTGAGGTGCCCCATATTTTATCTCTGTTTCTCTTATTCTTGCACCTCGTTTCCCACCATCTTTTCCATCTACTCTTCCAAATTTATATCTACATCGCCAACGATATTAATTTACACCTAAAAATTTAGGAACCTCCTCAAAAGTATACAAATTACCTTACTTTTGTTTTGGAGACCTTCCCTAAAAACAGTGGAAACTCATATTATGGGGAGGTATATGGAATGGTGAGGTATCTCAATGGACAAGAGAGAGAGAGAGAGAGAGAGAGAGAGAGAGCGCATTTGGAGAAGTAAGTTTTCATCTT
>JAYMSF010000135.1:0-20573 GCA_036897335.1 Silene vulgaris | reverse complement strand
GAAAGTGTACCCCACATTTACATGTAAGTGCAAATGTCCGTGGATTGGTTCATATGACCCGCGAAATTATCACCACCCTATTAATAGTATACCATAGCTTGATACACTTAGCTAACCTCAGAGGCGAAACTACTATATAGAGCGGGGTCTTAAGGGTTAAGTCCGCGGCTCCATGCAGCTCATGGTGCGAGACTAAAAAATTACGGAGTATCACAATTATCTGTTGAAACATTGCCGAGTTTAATTAATACTAAGTATATTAGGTCTCAAATTTTAACTTGAAGGTTCTGGCTACGCCACTGTCTAATTTATCTCTTGTGTTTGAAATCATGATCAGCCAAATTTGCTCGGGCGTGCTAGAAGAAAGCGAAAGAGAATGGTTGAAGGGTATTTTGATAGGCTCCCATATGAAATCCTGCACAACATTGCATTGATGCTACCGTTCGACTCAATCATACAATTGAGGCGCTCGAGTAAGTTTTGGTACAACTGTCTTGTAGACACTATTTTTGTAGATTTGCAATTAACTCATGCACTTCAGAAATCCCCTGTCTATCTTTTTACTGCATACGACAAAAATCGAAGGAATTCTGAAATTTTCAAAGTGGAACAATCAGAAGCTCATCTGACTACCTCTAAGATCTTCAATTACTCAACCGAAAGGCATGAGTTCAATCTTCAAATTCAATCAAGTGGAGGTTTGATATGTGTCTACTCGAAGGAATCGAAGAGATTTCGTATTTTCAATCCCCATATAGGACAGGAAGTACAAGTTCTTGATGTTCCTAAATATAATGAATGTAGAGACTTACAATGGTGGTTCTTTAGTTATTCACCGTCCACCAAAGAGTATAAGATTCTTAAGATCTGGGTATCAATAAGCGTAGACGAGACAAGAACCAGGGTTTTCAGACGAAATGTAGCTGCGATTACCACACTTGGTTCCAATATTTGGTGGGAAATACAGAATGTTCCCCATTATCTGTCTATAGATGATACATTCACAGAATGTCAAGGGAAATTGTTGTGGAAAAAGAAGTCCGGTTTTGTTTCATTTGATCTTGTTTCCGAAAAATTTCATGAAATTGCTGGCCCTCCAGACGGTCCTGTTCATGGTAGATGGGCAAGTGTAATAGATAGGCTTATAAGCATGGGTGACACGGTAGGATATGTACATAATAACAGACTGTGGGCGTTGGAAGACAAAACAAAAGGCATATGGATAAACAAGTACGATTTTTCAATCCCCCCGTTGGACAAATATGCTAGCGGGATTGTAGGTATCTTAGAGAATGGCGGTTTGTTAAGCTTCACCGGAGATTCAACCAGCGTCTTTAGACTAGACATAAGACGTACACATTTCAGTGCCATCGAAATTAGATTGGACATGTATGTAGGTGAAAAGGCTTCGGGAATGATATGGTTTACCGCTCCTCATGTCAGCAGTTTAGTTTCTCCTGTTCGAGTCATGGAAATGGGAAGTAAGCTAACAAAAGGTAGTGGTCAGCAAATACATGATCATTCTGATATGGTGGACATTACTCTCAAGAGAAAATTAGAGACTTTGAAGTTGGATGATGATGCTTCTGAAGACGATCTTTTGGACATGTTCAAACTCATGCGGGTATATGACGATCAACCAAAACTGAAAAGGCGAAAACTTATAACAATAAGGTAGTTAGGAAATGATTTTAGCATAAATGGATTAAATTTCAACTAAAAGTTTCAAAAAAGTTATTTGTTGGTATGTTTTGTTTAGCATGTAATTTAATTTTGTCAATCTGTCTGTGTTATAGAGAAGTAAGGACGAACATATTTAAGAAGCCTAATTTTCGGTTACTTCGAAAATGGAATTGATCTAATATTCTAAAGAATACTCCGTAATTACTTCATTGAAAATGAAAAATATCGTTCTTGGATATTACGAGTCAAAACTGGATTTTTATGCAAAAACGATGCCAGACTTTCATCATATACAAAACTCTACAAAAAAAAGCTACCACTAATATGAGCTACAACACCATGAAGACACAGTTACAAGAATCCTATCTTGCCAACCCAAAGAAATAGCTCGGCCGTTGTCTCTTTCATAAACTGTAAACCCGCCACCACCACCGCACTCTCCCTCGAAACCACGGTGATAATGACTTCCCATTTTCAGTAATAGCTTGGCTTGAATGTTCACCTTGGAACTCAACTCCATACCCTTAAACCCATGACTCTCCATCCTCCCTTTCCATGTCTCCAACATCTCAAATCGCGAGCACTTCACCACCTCGTCCCCACCAACCGCCTCTTTAATCTCTCTCCCGAGATGATTCTTCTCAATACTCACCCTCTCCACGCTCTCTAGCGGGAGGCAGCCGTCCAATGAATCAAACATGGCAGCATGATAATGCAGTGCATCAATGTAATTTGAAAGTACTCCGCAGTTGTTTCTACTTCCTTCTCGTTCTGCTAATATTAGAATCGAAGGTTTTAACAAGTGTACATTACTCAAGGTCTCCGAAATATTTACAATGTCAGTTAAACTACTTAGGTAAAAAACAAGATTAACCGCAACTGTTTCACTGTCTTTCCGCTGTAGGTTGACGATCTTTGACCCTCTTATCAACCCATGGAATTCAAAAACTATGTTCTGAAATCCCTTACAGAAACTTACAAGTCTGTTTTCAGTGTCGGTAAGCTCTTCCAAGGTTTTACCAAAACCTGTAATGCGAAAAGATACTGACCGATCTGCCTCCGATGCTTTCTCAGAAAGCGACTGAATAAGAGAAGGCCACTGAAAACCATGTGAAATGTCAAAATCAACCACATGCAAGGACCAGTTATTTATACCCTGTTCCCTTTCAAATGCTTCAAGTATAGCTTGATTAGCAGTAAAATGAGCAAACTGGTAAAAGGGAGAGACTTTATATAAATGAGTGAAAGCCAAAAACTCATCCCGAGCTGTTGGTTTGCTCATTACCATACTGTAAAATGGAGATTTCGGGGTTAAAAGTCTTGCAGTTAATCCATCAGCAAAATAAGCAGCAACTCTTTCACCAGAATCACCTTTTACTGAGACATACCTGTAGAGTTCCGTCAGATTATCGACAGCTGCACTTGCATTTTTCTCGTTGATTAGCGTGGCAGATACCAGCAGTAAATGGATAAGATGCAAACCCGACCCATCCTGAACTGTACCTTTTCCCTTTTGCTTGAAATTCAACATTCGTCGTCTCTCATGCAACAGCCTGATTATCTTCCCTTCATAGTCTTTTCCTGAAGTACCTAAAGCAGTAATAACGCTATCGTTTCTTTTCCTCTTCAGCTTCCTCTCAACATGGTTAGAATAACTTACAGTTGCTAAAGTAAGACTCAAAAGATCCTCGTTCTTCTCAATCGTTTCCATAATTACAGACTCTCAGAATGCTAAACAGGCTTACAATAGTTTACAATATCAGATATGGAGAATGTAATTGTAAAGGTAGTGTACAGAAAGTGGAGTGTGGAATAATCTTGCATATAAAATTATTTTGCAGTACATAAGAAAGCACCAAAGATAAGAGTATATATATATAAATAAACAAAAGAGACTTAGGCTAATGATCTACTACTCCTGTATTTTAGGCTTAAGGGTCATTTAAACAGTTTAAGCTCCCATTTTTTCGGCATAAATAAATGCAAGATAAAGGGCAGTTTGCCAAGTGTGAAGGGTCTCCTTTACATATCCTTTGGTAGATTTGAAAAGCAAGAAATGTTATCGACAAACGACAAAACATCGAAGAAAAGTGTTTAATCTAACCTACCAGCTCCTGAGATTTGATACACTTAACCACACAATGCCTAGATACGCATCAGAAAGATGCTCAATCTAAGCTTAAAATATAAGAAAAAGTTCAACTACTTCAAATTAGTGTTTTCTACAGATTCTGGCAAATAAACTATTCAAGTATTTTCGAATCAAATAACAGGATCAATGTTCCTACAGCTGGTCTAATACTATTTAATCACCTGAACTAATAAACTAATATACATGATCAGATTTTATGAAATATATTAGTTCTCTGATGAAGATTATGGTCCGAACAGGCGAACACACACGTTCAGAATCAAGGAAATAGATACCCTCTAATTATATTTTTTTAGATGTCAACCACAAACGAACAGGTAAAAACTAAACATAAACGTTTTGAATCTGGGGGGAATTTGCGGGTAGATGCAACCCTCGACTTAATTTTATTATGGTTATCCGGCTCTGTGTTGTTAACAAATGACATAATATAAGGATAAGACTCTGTACATCGAAGGGGTGGGTATTCCAACGACAGGACGACTGTATTAACTAGGACAAGACCTCATAAGAAGTGAATCAGGAACCAGCAGTTATTTCAATCAAATTTATTAGTCATATAACCACAGTTGAATCTTCCTCTAAGAAAAGAAGACAATAAATTTGTTTTGATACTATGTGTTTAAGCATACAGAATAAGAATCAGGTATAGAATATCAAGTCTTTCTCTACACTATGCCACTTGTATTACTCTGACACAGTCTCTGAAGGGCATATAACCTCAAAAGCTGCACAAAACCTCAAGACTTTTGACCCATTACACCATAGCAAATATGTCTGGTAAATACAGGACATGTTCCTATAGTTTATCTCTTGCCTCTTACAGCAAGACAAATGCTTAACAATTAAAACAGTAATAGATAGATTCGAGCAACCGGATTTTAAGGAGTATCAGCTGCATTTATGGCTAATGGCTCAACAACAAAGTTTTAGCAGTGACAACCGATTCTGAGATCATATCTCAAACCGAGATTGAATCACCTAGTAAAGCGAACATATTGACTTTAAACAAGCAGCTTAAACAAATATACTTTCACTTTGGTTGATACCACTTCCATGGTTTAAAGGGATATTCATAATTACGCAACCAGGGTTAACAAAAGATGCCTTAACATCAGTACAGCATCTTTTTCATGGGATTTACATAGGTTTGAAGCTCATCAAAGGGCATCAGAGAACAGTTCAAGATGTCAAATGACATCATCCGTGAAGTATCAACAACCACAAGACAAGTTAATTAGTCCCTACTAAATCTACAGGACCAAGTCAGAAGCAATTATAAGCTCAATCATACTACCTAACATTCTTCAGTGGAAAGATTTCCTGAAACTATAGTCTATAGGTCTATGGCTATAGATTGTGTCACCATCATCTCAGACTTGTACCAATATTAGTTTACACTATGCAGCTGTGCTTAAGATTCCACTGTACTAATTTGCTTAAACAATAGCCTCACATAGATTTTTTCCAGCCACATGTTCAGTTTTCGATGCTGATGGGTTTTACAATACCACCCGCTCAATTACTGGACTAGTTAAGCTAGCTGACATCTACACAGTTATAAACACATTATTGAGCAAAGAAATCAATGTAATTTCATGCAAGAAACTGACATTCACTCCGAAGCATTTCATTCTGAAAATGAAAGCATAATAAAGCAAATATTTTTATAGAGCTACTACTTCAAGGGAATCTTAACTCTCAAGTAATATGATAGGCCATTAGTAAAAACAGTCCTAAATCCACCTGTTTATGAGGAAGTTTAGACGCCCTAAAGATGAGGAAGACAGACAGGAATCTTGACATTGAAACACTGATGATATCCAATCAAAAATTCAGAACCACCCCAACTTCCTCTTACCATCTAAGAGGCCAAAACAGTTGATGAAAAGCTGATACCATATCAATAAAGCCATGTAATAGTGTAATAGTGGCTCTTCCTTAATACTGGTTAAAGGAATTTTTTATATTTATTATTACTCCCTCCCATTATTATATTTCTCCACATTTTCTATTTCATGGTCAAACTTAACGAATTACGAACATGAATGAATCAAAAAATAAAAATTAATAAATAAAACCAAATTATTTGCATTTATCATCAAAAAAATGTTGCACAAAATATTAGTTTCAACAACAAAAAAAAGTTATATATACTGCATACATGTCCAATTTTGCAGTCAAAGTACCCTCTTGAAGACAATGTAAAAGGAAATGGGAAGAGATAAAAAAATGGCAGTGAATACGATTATAGAAATATGAAAACATTGTATTTTTTTCATCGTTTTATTTGATCAAGAGAGTTTTTTTTAAAACCAATTAGAACCTTCTATACGTCGGCATGATTGGAACACTATTTTTCCCTTTCTAAACTTATGATTATTCTAACCTCCATAATTTCTCACCTAAACATTTGTCCTTGTCAAGATATGACCAGCATATACAAGAGCTTTGTTAGATCATGTCTGGATCTTTTATTGCATGCGCAAGTTCCTTGGTTTTTCTTCAGATAAACGCCATGTTGGCTGTTTTGGGTGCCCATTATCTCTATTAAAAATCAAGTGGGATATGGTCACCCACCATTTCCAAATATTTCTTTACATTTTCTCCTCCCTAGATAATATTATAGGAGTGCACTTGTATTATTGCAACTACTTCTCCATATCTAAAGTTCCGTTATCTAAATTCAAACCAACAAATCTTGTGTAAGACAATTCTATATTAGGACACAAACTATTGACACGAGATATCATTTGCGGCCGCCTTAAGCTGGCGGCCTTAAGTAAAACCAGCTGGTAGAACGATATTAGCTTTTACGAGTGTTGGAGTTGGTTTACTACCAATCCAAAATAACGTACAAGAAGCATGCATCTAGCTTTTGTAAAGTATTAAAAGAAACTATCACTTGCTTTACTCAAAAACAAAAATATCACTTGCGTAAAAATCAATGCATTAAGTCATATTATGCAGAGTAAGTAGGAAAACCTGGAGGAGCATAAATAACAGATCATATAGAAAAGGGAATCTAATCTAGCGTAAGCAAAGCATGGATTATGCCACTTTTTGGGTTAAAAGACTTGATTTCCGGGAGGGCAATAGTCAACACCTTAATTTGTTTCTTCTTCCATTTGAAACCAACCCAGCCACTAAAGACCACATGTTTCAGAACATCAACTAAAGTGCCTGATGATTTCCAAAGATTAGGATTAGAAAGCTTAAACTTTTGAGCTCGTGGGTAAAGTCACTAATAAGTAGACATGTGGTGGTACTCAAACCTAGGTTCAAAACACGTCAGCATAGTGTCCATGTAGCTCTCTTAAAAACAAAAAGGATTCTGACAATTTTGTAGAATACTAGTAACAGGCTACAGAATGTGTACATGCCCACTGTTGAAGGTAACTAGTGTCGTGTTTCCCTTCATAAACAGTTCACACTTAAGCAGCAAGTCCTTCAGAAATGATGACAGATTTCAAAAACGCAAACTTGAAACAAGAAAAATGGAGGCCATCGACATTTTAATCATGAAATATTATGCAAAGTGCAACAATAATGCATATTATTGACATTTTAAATACAAATTTATTACGTAATACAAGTACTGAATTTTGAATATAGTTACCAGTTTGAGTCACTATTGTTTCTGAAGGGCGGAAAGTGGAGACTTCTTAAGCTTCCTTTTGGAAAAGAAGGATAACACTGATCCTACCAAAGGCCAACTTGAAACTATGGCCACATAAGCAAGCAGCCACATTGATTTCCTAGAATGTCGTGAGAGCTGATCCAAACGCCGCTTGAGAAGGGAAGTGGCTCTCCATGCAGTGTCATCAGAGGTGTCGCTGACCTGTTCAGGGGTTTGAGAAACCAAAGGAACGTCATTTGACACACAATCCTTCACTTGCTCAGCTTGCTCCGATGTGTCCCCCGTATATTTATCCAACTCAGATGAGTCTTCAGCCCTATCAGCTTTTGATGGTTGATTGCTCACAGCAGCAACCATTCCATCCTCGGACATATTTACAAACGGCCCTTGATCTATTGAAGGTTCAAATGTAGGAACAAGGGCCGGATTCTGCTATGTATGATCAGTATCGTTGTCATTAACAAATTCATGTGTGTAATTCTTATTGTATATACAGTCCTAGTGAATAATCAATTAAACTAGAAAGATAGATATTGACCTTATTTTGTTTATGCATGAATGGACTCAAGTGTAGAACACCGAGGAATTCATTGGTGGCCCTAACCCACCTGCAAATGCATGATAGTTCAGTCAAGGTGATATGTAACAACCGATAACTTCACACAAAATTATTGATCCTATTGAGCATTGGTGAATACCAGACGCTAGAAGCAGTTAATCCTTCGAAAAAAGCCAGATGACCACCATGCTGTGAAGTAGCCAGAACAATGTTTCTATTCACCCTGTAAGCAAACATCTACTCAGAAAACATCACGTTGGGCCCACTAAATGCGCAATTAATAGCATGAAGAAAGACAAGCAGACCTGCACTCATCCCATGGAATCGCTTCCGAGGTGCAAACTGGATCGTCCAATGCACTAATGCAGAGAAGTGGGATAGCTACTTTTACCACATAACTAGAACTGCTACTGTGTCTGTAATATGAGTCAACAGTCTGAAGATATGGGCAAAAAGTTCAGAAACTAGAAGTAGGGATTACACCTAGGCATGGAACAAAAACCAGCGGAATAACGCACGTAGTACCTACCTCAAACTTCCCCACAATACGAGTGGCATGATTATCAAAATCCCGAATGCTGCGAGACTGTAACATCATATCATAAAATCAAAGAAGGCCAGTCAATGAACTTTGTACTTCGAAATTTTTACCACAAGAAAGATGCCCTGTGAAGTTGTGATTGGTCATTGCAATCTTTAGCGCAAATTTTATTGTGGGTCATTCGTAAATAGCCTCTCGATGTTTCCTAACAAAAGGATTAAGTTGAGTACAATAGGCCGGAGGAGTGTTTGCAACACTAGGCAATGGTGTTGCCATCGATGATAGTAGCTGTGGTAGTGGTAAACACCTTAACACGAGAAAGGGCTAGGGCAATGTTGGATTGTAAATGACGGGAAATACTTGAATTAGTTATATACTGTTGTATGTTAACATGTATATTCAAATAAACAACCAACCTTGATTATTCCATCCCAATTAGCAAGACGAGAATAGCGTGGCTCATGTCTGCAATTCCATCAGGGGAAAAAAAGGTCAGAAAACAATAATAAATATATTGCTACACTTAACTTGAAAAGGTAAATAACATTCTGTTTAGCTACAAAACCAGATCAGTAAGAATTTAACTGACGTAAATGAAAAATACTTACAATTGTGCATAACCTTGCAGACCAATGGCTAACGCTCTGTCATAAAACTTTTGGACAAGTCTGCGACAAATAAACCTTGAACCAATCTGAGCACGGCCGAAAAAGAACAGATGAGTAAGAAACAGGTATGAATGTAAAGATGAGGGACCTACTATTTAACAGACATATCCCAATGGTGGATGATTCAATCATGTTAAAAGACCACAGCTCCTAACAAACAAAAAGGTAACCCAAACTGAGAATATTGTAAGTTGCATGGGATAAGGTTGTTATACCACACAAGACAAGAACAGAGATACATTATCCAAACTACCCTACAAAAGAAACATCCTGAAGGGAAAATACCGATTCGAATTCAAAACAAATTTCCATACTCTTGAGAACAATCCAACAATCACTTTTTTACAAGGTAATGGACCAAGGCAAACAAGCATGAATTAGGAAAAACGATAATGAATTACTTGGTTTTCCAATATATGCAATTCTTTCGTGCAAATTAAAGTGTGAGCTTAATCAAGTCTTATGGAAACCTATCTACTATAAGGCAAAGCTAACGGTCTATTTTCAAGAAGCAAATTTCGCCAACTATAACAAAGGCTTTGCCCAGGATTAATGGAACACATAAGTTTGGTTCATAACCAATCTCGTAAACAATGATTTACAACTTATAAAGGGTTTTATACCCCATATTAAACCATATACGAAGGATTTTGAACTTACCAAAAGATCCCATGGAGAGCAGATGGCAACAGCTCCTGCAACTGGAATGTCATCTCCTTCTTCAGCAAGGTATTTCACCTGAATGAATAGTCATCAATAAGATGCACTATGAAAGCGTTGATTGTTCTATTACAAATCTTGTAACACTAGAAGTGTCCTAAGTTCAATCTGAGTACAATTATATGAGTGTCTTCAACATCTGCTTCCAAGTATGTCATGAAGATGATACCAAAGGAGTGATGCCCACATAGAAAACTATCAGTGACGCACATAAACAGAAGAAGGGCTATGATTTTATCATCAAGTAGGGGAGAAACTAGGTATCTAATATCTCTGAAAACAATCTATAAACATGAGTTCCTTGGCTGATTTGCTAAAACATTTATAGTGAAGCTCGAAAACAACAATTTATGCAAACAAATACCAACAGAACAAATACCTAAGGAGCAATAATCACAATGAAGCCTCAACTGTTCAGTAGACATACCAGAACATTGGCACCGATGCTCGTTCCGACAATAAAGAGAGGGGCATCTGGGTATTCACAATGGAGATACTTAATAATAACACGAATATCCTCCGTCCATGCAGCGTTATAGAAGCAATCAGACTGAAATAATCACGTGTTAATAATGCAAATTTTAGAATATAATGGTGGATTCCTGAGAATTAACAAGTCGAAAGATTCCCAAAAAGAAACACTGTCCGTTAAATCCATTTGTATTTAATGAGCATATACGAAGTAACTTAATACTAAAAGTCTGAAAGCATGGAGAAGTATCTAAGATTCTAAGATACTCTATATTTTGTTTCCCTATGCATTTCAACAATTCCATTGCATCATGTACCCGGTACCCCACAGGGCCAAAGACTCCAACAACTTGGAGGTACTTCTGACCAACGATTAAAAAAAAAAAAGCCTTCATACAACTTGAACATCATCGTTGTCCAAATAATTACGAAACCACGGTACTTCTAAATTTCTCAAAAACTTGAAGGAACATTATCTACATAAAAAGAGAAAACAAGGAACAGATGATCCAAAGGTAATACTCCGTATATAACAATAGAAAAGAGAGGACGAATAAATACTCACTGTAACGGAGACACCACCAAGGCCTCTATGGTTGCAAACAACAACATTTCTCCCAGATTTTGCAGTGCCGTATGCGAGATGCTTCAGATACTGAAAGACAAATTGTCGGGTTCAGATAATATCCTAGTAACAACTTAATCCGGGCAAGTTTTAAATCAGAAGCCAAAAAAATTCAGAGTAGTAGTGTTACTTCCCAAGAGAACAATTATAAGGATTTGAAATCACAGAGATCATTTCTATTACCTATGCTTAAACAGGGATGCTTATTCCAGGCAGAACCTCTAAGAATACAACACAGTGAAAATTAAATAACTAGCAGAAACTGAGATATATAGACAAATAAGATGATCTAATACTTCAGTCGGGATCTTAAAACTTTGATTGAGGAAGCAAGCAAATGGTTTAGGCAGTACACAGGTTTACTTTCCAGTTTTACAAATATATATACAGCATACAACAGCTTTTAACTGTATTTTCATAAGTGTTAATTAATAGTCTAGCTTCCCTTCAACCTTGTCCACATACGTATATGATACAAACATGGCATTACCTATGCATCCCTAAGCCCTCTGAGAGTGGGATCTATTACTCTATTCCAGGCATTGACATTGGTTATGTTAGACGTTACAAGTCAATGTGAACCAGAATGTTTTCCACGATACCGACGGACATACTGACTACTAAAGAAATTTATTTACTACCAAATCTGACACAAAATTAAAACTTCAACTGTTCCCTTGGTTAAAATGTACTGATAAAAAAATGTATACATAAAAGAAAATTTTACAACTTACCGCAGAGTCAGAATCACTTGTCAAACCAGGGATCACAACAACAATAGGAGTTGTATCATGTTTTGGAATTTTACTTTCAACAAAAGCTGATCCTCCTGCCACTGAAGAAGAAAACAAAAGGACATTGCAGCTGATAAGATAAACATAACCAGCAAATGACCAAAGTGGAACAGCTGAAATCGTCAATAGTGTATGATTAAGTACCATCAGAACTCAAAAGCCAATCAAGAGCAAGGGTTCCACCATCCGAGGTACGGAAAATTTGCCTAACACAAAAAAATACTAGAAATTATGAGTGGAAACCTTCGATACTTGTCGCACATAAATCCTACTCTAATATATACACATTTACTGTAGGGGTAAGGATTAATCAGAATTAAGATTACTCCGGGAAGCTAATTATGAGAATACCTATGGTTACAAACACATTCGAAATGCAATAAGTAAAAAATTCAACTAAAAACCTGATGGACTTACAAAAATTGCACAATAGAATGTTCCACTTATGGTAGTTGACACTATGGTTGTTCATTCAGAGAATAATTTAATCCTATGAGGAAGAAAATAAGTCATTTCTTTCAAAATGAACAATATTCCCGCCATCTCAGTTCAAAATCATCTTTCTCTCAAAAATAAGGACAATACAAATGAGATGAAATGAGAAATTTAGAAAATGCTTGCATCACTAGATGCGCGAATCTGTGAATCATATATCATGAATTTACTGAGTTTCTCCTCATCTACTCCCTTCAAATCGAATATTAAATTGTACAATGTGGAATACTAAGGTCCATGAACAATAAACATAACCAACTTTAAAAACCTAACAAAGAGCAAGCAAACGACAACACTTTGGTGAATCCAAACGGAGCACAAATCAGTCATCCTTCATCACTCATCAGACTCATCAAAACGAATAGCGTTCATCCTCAACAACAGTGATGAAACCAGGATTTGTACTCGGGGGATGGGGGGATTCCTAGAGGCTACAAATCAAAATTTTAACTAAAAAATTCCGCGGATCCCCTTAGTTTCGCCACTCTCAAACACATGGAACGACAACGAAGGCGAAATGCACATAAAAGAGGCAATGTATTAGCTACTTAGCTAGTAGCTAGGATCACATCACCAATGCAGCAGACAAATGAAAACCAAAATTCACACTTGATTCGATACGATATACGAATAACTCGAATCATACACGAATAAACAAGATCAAAGCAGAGTTATTTCACCTCCGATAACTAAAAACAGGAGGCCTCCCAAAAAAATTCAAAAATGTAGTTTGTATATGCGGACTTGCAAGCCATGGCGTCGCCAAATACCTACAAACAAAAAAAAACAATCAAATCTTCATCAAATTAAACTCAAAATCCGCAAAATTTAACCTAAATTTGTTCATTCATCAATCAATTTACCTTCCATGTAAAATCCGGCACTTAGAAACAACTCCCTGGTAAATTTCCGAATCAGGGTGGGAAATTAAGTTTACAGTTTGACCTCGAAATCCAGTTAATATATCACTAATTATATGCCACTCGAGAAAATTATACAAAAAAATTACGAAAAAGATCGCAAATCCGATAAAATAGTGTGAAATTGGGATCATAAGAAGAGCTTGGAAAATCAATTCGTAAGGTCGAATTACTGAATTTAAGTTCGAAATTGAATTTGAATCTTCCATGATTGATTGTTTAGATGATGAACCCTAGAATTTGGGGATAAATTTTGAATGGTGATTTACATTTATGGAAAGAATGATGGACGTTGAGTTTATATATGAGGGAAGTGGGTGAGAAATTGAAGAGCACGGAAGTTAACGATAAAAAAGGTCAAAATTGCATGAATACGTAAAAAGAAACTGATTTTTATAATTTTCCCTCCATTTAGGGATCATAAAAAATTAATTTTATTTTTGTGGGATCGGATCGTATAAGAATTGCAGTGATCCAAAATCTCGATTAAAAATGTCCCTACCTAAAAACCACCAAATACAATAATACATCATCATTTTGTATGACACTAGTTGTTGGCACGCGCGCTATCGCGCGCGTTCCCCCAATTCTCGTCACTTAATTTAGAGTTATATTAGGTTGTGTTTGGGAACTTGGAATTATTTCAATTTGCTTGAATCTAATTCTAGATATTGAAATATTGAAATTCAATTCCATTTCCAATTCCATAAAACTGTTTGGGTACCCTTGGAATTGAATTTCAAATTTCAATTTCCCAATGATGTTTGGGAAATACTTGGATTTCAAAGCTAGAAATTCAAATTTGAGAAATATGAAAGATCCAAATACAATAATTAAAATAGAGTATTTTTACACCAAATACATCGTCACTGTAAAATACCAACACGAGCTATCGATACCATAAATATTCGAGTTTTTTAAGCATCCGAGAGTCCATACACAATAGCTACTGTTCATCTAAACAAAGTAGGACCCAATCTAATTTTTCATCATCCGGGAGCTTTTTAAGCATCGCAAATTCATCGACCGGACCATTAATAAACCTCTTCACTGCCCTCATGACTTGGTGCCTCCCAATACCATACACATTCTTCACAACCTCATGAACTTCTTCGGGTGAAGGTTTCGGAATCTCCTTGGGCTTGCTATGAACATAGTCACTAAAGCACTCAGTAAACTTAGTAACCGCATCTGCCAACCGATCTCGTTTTTGCTTCTTGGACCCCGAGGAAGACATCGATTTGTTTGAACTCCCTCCTTCACTTTCAATTTCTTCATCCATAGCCATGGCCGCTTCATCATGCATCTCGACGCCATCACCTAGAGCTCTATCAGCGCCACATAAAGTACATATATCATCCCAATACTCGATTGACTTGTTCTTGTAAGGGCCTACTTGTGGGTGTTCCTAACATGAAAGTTAAAATAAACATAAAGAGAGGGACAAAAGTGCAATGCAGGACAAACATGATCAGACCAACATGATCAGACCAGGTTCCAGAGTTGAAAATGATCGAATGTATGAAAATTAAAAGGCCATGTTTATGATTAAAACGCTATTCTCACGCGAAACAAAGAGCAAGAAGAAGCGTAACAAAACACACAAAAACTGCCATACACATCAAACCATAACAAGACATGACATTCTAACCTTGAAACAGGAACATAAGGTCATTACCTACAGATCTGATATGATTAAAACGCTATTCTGCTTCCACACAGCTAAGTCATAAAGAGACATGGTCATACCTTAAAAGAGCTGTACGCGCTTTCAACATACCATATATGATTAAAACTTGAAATAAATGTAAGAGAGTACGGAGTATTTACTGAGTACTGCACGACATAGGTGCTTTGCCTTTGTTACTCATGCTTGACTATCTGGGAAACAAGCAAACGACAATGATTAGCTTAGCAAAACACTCAAGGCACAAGGCAAAAGGGAACACCAAAATGACAATAAACAGGAAGAATAATGCTGGAAACTACAATCAAACTACACTATCAGAATGCTGCAAGTATCTAGGTTTAAAGTCAGAGTATTGAAAGTGTAGGAGGTAGGTCTATTTATCTCATAAAGTACAAATGTTTACCTTATGATCTTCGGGCAGCGTATTCAGTCCACATTTTCTTAGCTAGGTCATCTCTAAACTTATTCCATTCTTCTGTTGAGCGTACCGTTGAAACAAGTCCAAACTCTTCCTCACCGTCAGTATCAACTTGGACTGTATTTCTTATTTCTTCATCCACCTCCGCCAACAATTCCTCCTCATTTACATTTTCACACCTCACAAAATTATGAAGAATGAAGCAAGCATTGATAATCCTAACTTGTGTTTTCTTATCATAAAAGCTACTTTTCCTAAGTATAGTCCAACGCTTTTTCAATAAACCAAATGCTCTTTCTATGGTGTTTCGAGCCGAAGAATGACGCAAATTAAAAAGTTCTTTAGCATTTGTTGGTGTGTTTCCTCTCCACAAATTTAAATGATAACGGGTACGTCGGTATGGAGCTAAGAAACCAGGAGCATTAGTATATCCCAAGTCTACAAGGTAATACTTGTCTCTTACAAGTTTTAAACCATTGGGTATGCGAAGTGCATCACCGAGTACACGTTGGTCGGATGCCGAACCTTCCCAACCCGGGAAAACATAGCTAAAACGGAGGTTACTATCACATGTAGCTAAGACATTGGTTGTAATATGACACCCCCGTCTCTATATCTAGGCTATCGGTCATTAGAATATGAGTCCCGTCAAGCGCTCCGACAACCCCTTGAAACCATTTCCATTTATCAAATCCATTTGTTTTATGTAATCTTGGCCTATTTTCATCACACCTTTAAGCACCATATGAAAATGACGACTCACAGTTTCTCCCGACCAAGTATACACAGCACCAATAGTTCTATTTTTCAAATCATGTCCAAGTATATGAAGAAAATAGGCTACAATTTCCTTGACTGTGACATTTCTAGTTGTCTTTAAACCTCCTTTGACTTGCAAAATGTAACACAACTTATCAAAATAATTTCTATCCATACGCAATTGTTCTCGACATATGCGGTCATTCATTAACGAATTCATCCAGTATTTTCTTTTTTCAACACGTTCATGCTCACACCAAAGCTATTTCTTTCACTCGGTAATTCATGTGATGCCATGAACATAATACTATTTGAGAAAGCCAAAAATAATTGCAAATAACTTGACTTCGTCATTAAAATCCTCCCTAGCACGCTTTCTCGACTCAACAACATTAATCTCATCAGCCATTTTTCTTGTGTAAGACATCAGAACCTAAACAAACAGCCGCAACAACATACGAAATTCAAATTATAAGTTTGATTCAACAACAATTAAGAATCAGATATAAAAAAAACAACAACAATTACGAATCAAATGAAACTATTCAAGTTTTTATGAGGAATCATTTATAAGTTGCTAGAAGATGATCAATTATGAACGAAAACAACAACAGTTATGAAAATAACCACATAAAATAAGTTAAAAATAACCATAAACAAACAATAATAAAACACAAGAACGAAAAAATCTAGCAAAACGTCATTCAATAATTCCAATTGAACATTCAATAAACCTTAATTTACGAACAAAAGAGGCGAAATTTGATGGAGATTGTAGGCTGAAACATACCGCAACTAAGAATCGGGAGAAATTCGAACTAATTTGATGGAGATTGCAGGCGAAATATGAAGGATTCGAAACTAGGGTTTGTGAGTATGGAAATTTGAGAAGTCGTAAGATTAGAGAGAGAAGGGGAAGGAAAGTAAATGACGTCTGTTTAGGTGGAATTTGAGTGAGTTGTTTTTTACACTAGTATGGAATTGGGTTGGAATTGGTTGATTCCAAATCCAATTTTTTTTTGGGTTGCCAAACAAAGGAATTGGGGCAATTCTAAAATTCATTTCCAAATTTAAGTTGCCAAACAGGCCCTTAATTATTTTAGTTATAAAATATTGAAATAAAATAAAGCATACTTCCTCCATTTGTTGTCATTTGTCCTTGAAAACGTTGCAATTATGCTCACCATTTTGCTTGTAAAACCGGCTGTTTTAGCATAATATAGACGGTTTTAGCTCAAAATGGCGCCTAGCCACATTCACTTCAAACTCCCTTTCGTGGCCTTTTTATTAAGGTACCCAATGTCAATAACAACGGGATACAAATGAAAATTTCTCTTATTATGATTATTGGATGGTTGCCCCGACTTCAGGAGAGCTGCAGTACCAGTACCAGAACATAACCCAGGGCCTAATTCGAAAATTTGTCATCCTTAAATGACTAAATATAAGCGTGGCAAGTCAAATTCAAGCTACTCTAAGTCGTGGTAGTCAGTATTGTTCCCCACTGCCCCTTTCCTGAATGCTAAATTGACACACATTTCACTATTACACTTGTATTATTTGCAAACAGTTTTTGTGCATACCATTTACTTTTACTTGTGTTTAGCACTACTACAATTATAGGCTTAGAGAACAGTTGGAATTAGCTTTAGAGAACGCCTTAGAGGCGTTCTCCAACTCAGCGTTCTCTAAAGCTTAGAGAACGCCTAGAAGAGGCGTTTTATATTCATAATCATAGAGAACGGTTCTCCTTGCGACTGTTCTCTATTCTTTTTTAGTTTTTAAAAAAAAAAAAATTTTGACAGTAAAAAAAAAAGAAAAGAAAAATTGACGAGATAACGAATTAAATAAAAGCTCCTTTTTTTGTAACCATTTAAATATCATTATTATAATCAAATCCCAATAAAAATACAATTGTTTCACTACCAGATTATGCGTATACAGTACATCAGCCAAAACAGCCCTACTGCCTATTACATAACTCCAACATAGAGACAAATGATGCACTACAAACACACATAATCTCTATTTAAATATTGCTGCAACTTCACCCCGCACCGCTTACGATAACATCAGTCGATCCTCTTGCGAGCAATGGGAAATAAAGGTAACTTGTTTCAAGTATTACCTGTCACTAGTCACGAAGAACAATCATTCTTGGGATATGAAAATTAACACTAGTTTATACGGAGTAAGAAAATGACGTAAAAAAAGCTATATGGGCAGCGGCAGTGAGTATGATAGACATGTATCTATACCCTGTTCTAAAAGTTTTTGTCAAGTGTCAATACAAAAGAAGAGAAATAAGCTGACATTTGTATTTAAGAGAAATAAAAATAGACAAATGATAAATGATAAATACTAGTCAATTATTACCTGAATCGTTGCACTTATAGGCGATGAAGTATTGATTTCCTAAAACACAGTTATCTGACAAATACACCAAGCATGTAAGAATTAGCTCGATTAAACATATCAGGGGGGAAAAGCAGTGTTTCAATAGTAAATAATTGCTTCCTATGAAGTCAAAGAATATTCGTTCTAAGGTAAGACTCAGGAATCGGAATCGTAAAAGCTGATGGACGTTGTTGTAGAGAGCATCGGACCACATAAAATCAAAAGCCACCTAAAATAGACATACACAAGTACTCATTATCCAATACTCATCATTTTTAAAAACACAGCTGAACCATGGACTTGTTCCTAATACGTTCAATGCAGGTGCGTGCACTAATAACCGAATTGATTAGCAGTTTAAAAATAGGGAAAAGACATGGGAACTGGACAGGTTTGAAACGACAAAGGGAAAATTTGCAAAATCATGCCTTTGTGCACTGAGCTACTTTTCCCAATTCAGTCTAAGTGTTTTATTAAAAATATGTCTCAAGAGAACATGCAACAGCTCACCTTAAAAGCGAAAACAATATTACAGAATTCACACTCAAAATCACATGATCAAGCTTCATCAATATAATTAGAGCAATGATCAGCGATATCAACAATTGTTCGATATGATTAAGCTTAGCCAACAACAAAATTAATTATCAGAAATGCATTTCACAATATCAACCGAAAAACTAGCAATTCGCATTAATTCATATGTTATCACTGGATTGAATTTCATCACATAGTACTACGTATTACTTAGATCGAATAAACTACTTCGATTACTTCCTCTTTTGTATGTTACAAGTACTTAATAATGGTCGGTATAGTTCCCATCCTTAAATCTTTCATCTGCCCCTTCTTTCTTATTGTCAAATTATGAGGGTTTGCTATAGACATAATGACAATTGATTTCAGTTGCTAAAATCAAATAACCAGTGGATACAACTACTAGATATTGTAACCAGAATCAGCAGTTCAATGATGAGCAAAGAAAACTCAAAAAAGATAAAATCAACTTTAACAATGACATATAGAGCAATTGCGGTTTCTTCCACCTCTAACTAGAACAAAGTGTCTATAAAGAAGTATTGTACGGAGTAGTATATACCTTGGAGATCGAACTTTAGCATAAACATAGGGGTGATGACCAAGGTGACTAATAAAAAAAGCAATAGTAGTGGTGATAGCAGGATAAAAACCAGCAAACATGAGACCAATAACCTTGCTACCAATTTCTTCTTCACTCAAACCCTTATTATTTTGGTCACAATCAAATAATCAACCTACTCAACAAATCTAATTGATAATAACCATCATTATTGCTATTATCTCTCAGAATCCGTAGTTCAATGATAAGCAAAGAAAACCTCAAAGATAAAATCAACTGTAATAATGATAACATATATAAAAATCGGAAGAAACCTTGTCGAACGAAATACTTGACATGAACCACATCACATATATTCAGTTGCGCTTAATGTGCATAAACGCTTTCCAAATCCGCATTCCTGAATTACAATAAAAAAAAAAAATCACACCAAAAATTAAATAAATCAATAAACCCTAAAAAATTAATCAAGAAGAATGAAACAGTCGATCGCTGATTCTCGTTTTCTGTACTTAACAATTGTGGGTAGCAAAATCACGCTTAGCATACCATATAATGAACTCAAAATGGCAATAATAACCTGCAATTTTTCATTGAAACAAGTAAATTAATTTGTCGATTTATAGGCGCAATTCGAACCCTAGCAAAAAAAAAATCCCAAATTTGGATAAGATGTGCAAACCTTAGAAATTTTGATCAAGATGTAGAGGCTGAAGGTGGCGATGCGACAGCTTAAGACGGTAGGAAGCGGTTGTCGAAGGAAGGAGATGAGAGAAAGTAAAAGGGGGAGACTAGTGGGTTTAGTCTACGGTGTACCCTCGAATTTTTCGGTTTTCTACGGTGTACCCTTACTTTTTTGAAGTTCTATGGTGTACCCCTGAACTTTATACTAATGTCTATACTATAACCTTATTTATTGTCTTTGATATGTTAGTTCTTAAT
>JAYMSF010000134.1:0-20585 GCA_036897335.1 Silene vulgaris | reverse complement strand
TGAGTGAGTTGACGGTCTTATTATAATTGGATTAAATAAGATTTCGTCTAAGTAATTAAATTGTTTTATTACTTAAAATTGTTTATTGTTTACGAAACAATTGAGACATGAATAAACGGTTCGACATAATTACGAGTTGTCGTAATTTATAATACAACTAGTTTCGGTACCCGTGGAAATCACGGGTTTTTCGTTTTGTAGGTGTTTTGTGAAGGGCTGTTTTGTTTAGGAGGCCCAGTTGTTAGTTGGGTCATTTGGGGTTCGGTTTTTGGGCTGCTTCTCTTCGTTTTGTGCTGTACCAAGTATGTTGTTCTGTCTTTGTTATTTTTTAAAAATTTCCCCTACTTAATCTATGCATAATAAGTGCTGGTTGTATTTGGCTCTCATATTTGGGGCTAAAATGGGTCGTCCTATTTACCACTGGCAGCAAACGCGATTGCTTTGTATGTCAATCCCGATCAATCTCGACTATTTCCTCTTTATCACTTCGCTTCTCGCTGATTGCACATCGTATCCATCATCACCCCCTTCGATTAATTTCATCATGTTTATTGTTTTTTATCAATTTTGTGGGGGCCGCTGTGCTATATTGCCGTTAGGTTGCCGATCTTGTTTGACCGAAGTCCCGTCATTTTGCCTTCGTTTGATTGACCTGTGGGTTTTCTTTCCGCTGTGGATCTGTTAACTGTAAGTCCGTTCAAATCTTACTCTTCTGTGGTTTTGGTGGTTATTATTTAGGTATTTTTCCTGTGTGTTTTGTGGGCTATCGCGGCGGTGTTTTGCTTCTCCGGTTTCTGTTATCGTTTAATTTGTTGTACTTTGTTATTTGGTAATCAGGTTCAGGGTAGCTGTTGCGTTGAATCTCTCCTCTAAGGCGTTTGTTGTATTATTGTTGATTATTTGATCTAACTTGAGTAGCCTGACAATATAGGCCCTTGATTAGTTCTTCTCATTGTAAAATAACTTGTGAAACGGTTACACTGCATTGTGTCCTGATTAATGTCCTATTGATTACTTTTATTGTTTGCTGCTGCCTCTTTCGCTTGATTCTTTTGTCTTCGTTCTCTTTGTTTTGTTGTTGATCTCATGTGTGCATGTTGTTTATTCCTCTTCTGGCTCGATCCCTGTGTCTCCTCCACCTTTTTGCTGTTTCTTCTTCGTGCTTTCTGTCACGTTTGTGTTCTTCGTCTTGTCGTCGTTACCCTCCCTGCTAATTTTGTGATTGCATTATAATGTTGTGCCTGTATAGTTTTCAGTTATTTGTTGTTTGTTGCTTTGTCCTTACCTTGGTCTTGTTTTGCGCTTGTTCTTGTCAGGTGTCTTCGGCTCAATCTCGTTGGATTCAATTTGCAGTGCTACTTCCGGCGCCTGTTTTCATTTTAAGTCTTGTTAGTAGGTAATGCTTGTTTTTTTGGATTTTTTTCTTTTGCTTGGTTATTGCTCACCTTGGGGGTTTCCTTGTTGATGTATGTTTTCACTACTTTTAACTCCCTTGTGTCTGTGTATGTAGTTGTCCCAATCATGACCTTAAATATATATGATTTGCCCACACATTTCTGGAGTAGCTCATAGACCTTTTGCCTGCCGTTCTCCTGCATGATAGTCTTGTTAATATTTAGTTCCCTCTTTCTTTTTTGTGGTAGGTAACTTGTTGTTTTTTACCTTCTCGGACATATCAATGGCGTGGCCTATTGGTTTTCCGATGACTTTTTCTGCTTCTTTATCAAAGATGACTATGCCTGCCTCTGTCTTGCCGTCGCTTATTGTTGCTAGTATTCTGTACCTGTCGACATGTCTTTGTTAAAATTTTGTTTTCGCAAAGTCTCTGTTGTTTGGTTATCTTATTACCTTTGTGTTGGGTATGGGACTTCCTCTGCGCACTTTGAGCAGTAGCTGTCATAGTCTAATCCCTTCCTGCATGTGGGGCAGGAAATGTATCTCCAGTCGACATCTGTCCGTACATCTGTTATGACTCCCTCACAGGTGTACGTTTGTTTCTGGTTGTTTGTTCCGTTTACGCAGGGGATATTGGTTGTTAGTTTGTTGTTTGGTAGTTTTATATCGTAATTAATTTGTAGAGTCTTCTTACCGGATTGGCTATCTCCATTTCATTGAGCTCCAATATAGTTTTCCTATTTGCCATCATTGGGTCCCCCTTCTGTTCTTCGTTGTTGTTCTCCAGATGCTGCACCGTTCTTGGTTTAGATATCCTGTAGAATGTTGGTTTACATTTTGGTTAATGGTGTCAGTTTATAACTTCCCTTTAGTTTTGTTTCTTGTTTGTTTGCTTACCCGTCCAGCAGTTTGTTTGCCTCGGGTATATCTGGGTTGATGTAGACTTTGGTGGCGTATGTGCTTTTGAGCTGGTATTCATCTGCAACATTTGAGTCTTAGTAATAATTTTGTTTGGTTATAGGCTGTGTTTATATGTTTATTACCGTTGTAGCGTAACACCCTTGTTGATGTTATTACAATGGTTTTGGTTACGCCGGCCGGTGTTGTGTCTTGGCTGGTGACGTAGTCTGCCGCGGTTCCCCACAATGTGACCTGGAATTCATTCTGTCTGTTTTTGTTTGGTGTTAGTTTTTTTTATTTTTTTAAAAAATAAACGGATAAGGGTAGTTGTTTGTTTTCTAATACCTCTCATCCTCGATGTAGATATTCCTTAATTCCGTTTCTCCCTTCTCGGTCCGCACTTGTTTCTTGTCTTCCACTGCAGCGAGAATACCTATCACATCTGTTTTTTCCCATTTTATTTATTAGTTGTTGCATTGTACTTGTTTGTGCATAAGTATATGTAGTACACTGACCTATTAGGTAATCGGTCTTGTTGTTCCTTTCGTGGATCAAGGCCAATGGGTGGAACTCGAACTTGTGCTTTGCGATGCTGATTGTGGATTCCGGCTGGTTGATTAGTGATGTGAAAGGGGTGAATTTGATGATATTTTCATTTGTATTAATAGGTTTATACCCCTTGTTGTTTTTAGCCACCTCAAAGTGGCTGACTTGATATATTGTGCCTTCATGCAGGTCATCTTGATAACTTCGTATCCATCTTTGTGGGACTGTGGCGTGGATATGGTTTCCCTGCGAAATGACAACATTAAAGAGTACGTTAAATTGTTAGCCTTTTTAATTTCTTTTATATGTTTCTTTAACATGTGTTGTAGTACCTCAGAATCTAGTAGGATCATGTCGAGGGAGAACGGTTTGCCATTGTTTGTAGATGTTACCTCCCATATGCGTGTTACCCTTACCGTGATTTGGAATTTGGCTTTAGAGGGTTCCAAGGCTGCTATGTTGACAAACTTAGGTGCCATATTATTTGTGTTTTTCTAAAGTTCTGTGGTGTGTTTTAATTTGATTTGCTATGTCGTGGAGCACACAGTTGTGCCTGACATGGTGGCTTATATAGTATTTGCTTGTGGCTCTTTGATTTCCTCTATGAATTCGGTTATGGGCAATTAAGACTGAATTAATTCTGTTTTATTGCTGTGCTTTAATTTTTGTAAATGCACGTCTTAATGATATTTAACACTCTCTTATTTGGCTGTCTTTTAGCTTACTCATGGGTAAATACTGTGGTTATTATTTCATTAAACAAAAACAATATTGTTCTTAGCCTTAATCTTAATGTGATGTTAAATTTTATTTCTTTCCCTTTTTTTTTGGGGTTAACGTATGGGACTTGCTTTGAAGGTCTACTATTTAATTTCATTGTCTGCTTAAAATATGCTGAACTCTTTGTATTATTAGTATTATTATTATTATTGTTATAATATTTTCCAGTAGTAATATTTTGAAGATCATTCATACTATTATTTTTATTTAATTATGAACGGACCTTGTGTTAAGAAAGCTCCACATTGTGTTTATTATTATTTGCCGTACTATTATAACTATTAGCCATATGTTTTGCAAAGTAGAGTTGAACGGACAAGTATATATAGATTACTAGGTAAACATATCGCGAATTTTGTTTTTTTCTTTTTGGGAATGATCAGTAGCAAAACAAATTCATAGGACATTCAATTAGACTCACAAAATTGGGTCAATAGTGGAAGCGTGTGTTTTAATATAGTAGATAAATGTTTTTAGTGTATAACCGATCTCTAAGACAGTTGGATTTTAGAAGGAATTCTTAGTTGAACCAGTTTATTTTTTCTCAGTCACGGAGCCTTAATGAGATAACTAATACTGTGGGACGTCGGAACATGTCGCAAGATTATACTTGGTTGTTATGTAAACGATTTAAATATAGTGTTGTTTTTCGGAACTCAATAATTTACCAATATTAGGTTGTGGCCTTTGTTAAAACCTGTTATTGCGAAAATATATTAGGAGGTGTAGTTTGTCATTTATTTTTTTTTCAGTTATTAACGGGGTCATTACTTCTTTTCTGTTGACCTTCTAGTTTCTTTTTTTATTTCATACTCACCTCGCTTTATTATATATATGGTATTTGGTTTTTAGGGTTGGCCATATATTTTCGCTTACTTGTGTCTTTCTCCCATTTGTCTCCTCTTATTTACATCTTAAATTACCTGTAATTTTCATACGATGTCGTTCAAAGTGGGTGATCTTGTTGAGGTAACTTTTAGGGAGGTCGGTTTTGTTGGTGCCTTATTTGTCGCAACTGTGCTTGAGTGTTTCGGTCAGGATGTATTCCTTGTCCAATTCCACCACCTGTTGACAGCTGATGGGCAGTTTTTTTTAAGGGATTTCATTGAGATTGGAGATATACGCCCTATCCCACCATTCATTGGAACTTTTCAGTACGCCGTAGACGACCTTGTCGATGTCTTTCTAAACGATGGTTGGTGGTCTGGCAGGGTGGTTGACATTTGTTCTGTTGAAGGTTACTATGAGATTGCCTATGATCTTTATGATGAGGTCTCTTTCAACGTTTTCTACGATATGAGGCCTCATCTAGTTTGGGAAGACAATAAATGGATTTCTATTATAGAGTGAATAGGTTTATATATTTTGCAATGTTGTCGTTGTTTTACTTTTTTAGTGGCTGTAATTGCGGTGCTGTAACTTAGCACCGTATTTGTTTCAGCGTACGATTAATAATAAATATATTCCAGGATTCCCTTTAAATTTGTACTGTTTTGCTTTTTTGGGTTGTGTAGTTTGTTTATTTCTGGTTTTGTTCATAGTTTTGTGTTTTATTATTGGGCCGTTGTTCTCTATTCAACCTTGGCGTGAACTGGTTTTGCGAAAGGCACTTTTCTCTTTTAATGTTCCTCATCACTCTCAGCTCCAGTCCTGCTGTTTATTGTCTGGCGGGGGAAGCTGATTACAAGCACTTTCCCTGACCTGTTTTAAAAATTAAAGTGCTTAATAAGTTGTGTATTCCAGTTTTTTCCCGATAAGTGTTGCGGTTATTTTGGGCATATCAGAGTTGTTTGACGGCGTGTTATGTGATGGATTTCGCTTGTCTTCTACCTTATTTAAATATAAGTAATCCGGTTACATCTCTCTTTAACTAAAATACATGATTAGTTTATTTTTATTTTCTACCATTAGTGTTTGTATACTGTTTATAGCCATGCACCGGAACTTGGTTGTAGATTTGTGGTTATTAATTTGACGTTGTACGGTTCTGTATGCATTTTCCTTTTCGTCTATAATATACTTTGTCCTCTCCTCTACAGATCTGGCGAACGTAAATTCTTTCTTCTCTTGATTTTTTCCTTGAGACAGTGGTAGAACATATTCCTGCTGTAGTCTGGTTGTCTTAGATTTGGGTTAACCCTTTTTTTTTTTCGGAACTGTAACTCTTGTCACTTGTGGCTTTTGGAAACACTTTTGACCTTTGAAATACTGTAACTGTTGTTGAGGTTAATTCACCTTTATGGATAGTTAACCCAATCTTTAGTATACATATTAATGCTACGGTTTATTTCAGTCCAAACATTAATTATATTTTAATTGTGTACGTTTTGCCTAGTCCTTCTTTATATCATTTCTTTAATATTTTTTGAAAGCTTGTCTTTCCGGTTTCCATTAGTCATTATTATTTGGCATATTTCATTACTTATATATAACACATTCTCATTGTTCCCAACTTGTTACTTTGTCTTACTGTCAGCCTATACTTTTCCAAACTTTGTTTATTTTGCAGGTTGTTTACTAACAGTGATGGCTCTCTATGCAATCGGGGATACCATTGAGGTCATGTTCCCTGAGGCTGGCCTCATTGGCTCTTACTTTCTCGCTACAGTTGTATACTTGTTAGGCAAAGCGGAGCTCTATGTGCAGTTTCATAGCCTCTTGACACCTGATCAGCGCCGTTACTTGAGGACCATTGTTGCTGTTGCCCATGTTCGACCGATTCCTCCATTCATCCCACGCTTCGAGTTTGGCCTTTATGATGTTGTTGATGCTTACATCAACGATGGATGGTGGTGTGGAATGATCATAGGTGTTTCTGCCACTGATGGTTACTATGAGGTGTACTTTGACCTGTACAATGAAGCCATTGAAAGCCCTTTTTATGAGCTCCGCCCCCATCTCGAGTGGGTTTCCAATACATGGGTTGTGTAGTTTTGATGGCTTTTCCTGGTGGTTTTCACTTACAGTTGTAATCCTTCTTCATACAAGTTTGTTCAACGCTTGTTGCTGTACTATTGTTTTCAACATGCGTTAGATGTCTTGTTTGTTGGTAATGGACAACTATGAATAAATTTTCGCTTTATTTATTAATGGTGATGGCCATCAGTTTTAACCACTTTTTCTTTTATGTTATCCGTCCTTATGTCTTGGGCTTGAACTAAATATGGGAGACAGTTATATGGACGTGTGAACTGTTGTATGGAAATACGTATGGATGGAGTTTAATAGATAAAGACGATATTGTAGGCAGTCGTCATTGCCTACAAAAACATATAGGCCGGTGCAAACAAAACTCATTACTATCCTATTGTCGTATTCTAATTTTCAAAATACGCATGAGTTAAATTGCTATTTCGCTTGTTCTTAATGTAATCGGCGGGATTTATTTTCATATGATATATACCTCAAGCGGTTAAAATGAGTGCTGACAAATACGCACTACTGATTCGGGTAGGATTTTTTGTTATGAATCCCTCAATGAACTTCTCAGTCAAAAACACTTAAGCGTCATGTGAATTACATGAGGTAACTATGGAGTAGAACCTTGAAGAATTTCTGATCTTAATGATTTTGTATCAATATGCGGAGTTGGTACGCATCCATGGAGTGGACTATAACTTTGCTTATAAAAGTTTATGGGGAAAAGTCCATTGGTAGATTATAGGCGAGTTATAATCGTTTAAAGGACTTTCTACATGGTGTTACAACATTTGTTCCGAAACATATAGACAGGCAATATAGTGTAACTGTAATATTGATTATTATTGGACCTACACAAACACAGGTTTGCAAACATTTTAGATTCTTTGTGCTTCTGATTTCCAATGGCCAACGGTTGTGAGATAAGGTAGCTGATAAGACCTCCTCCACCGCTGTGATGCGCGAATAACTTAATCTACTTGCTTGTCTGTCACAACATTAGACATTTCCTCAAGCTTGAATGCTGGATATGTGTATGTTCCTGTGAGAGAAAGTATTTCAGCGATTTTCAATTCTCAAATAACAGTTCAGGTAAAACTCTTCTGGTTTGGGTAGTGGTTAGCCTTTTTCTCGGTTCTGACAACGGGTTTCATTTTAATTGTACAGCGAGAGGATACATTAGGACATTTAACAGGGCTAATACTCTGAAACTGTTCAGTCCGCTACCTAAGGGCCGGTGGTCATTTTTTCATTGGAGAAAGCCATTAACTTGACTTCATTTTATGGCGTTTTCATCATCTTTTCAAGGTTTTTATTCTATTAATACCTGAGTTCCAAGCTCGTCTGCGAAACTCTTTGTATACGTATTCCCAATGACTTCATTCTTCAGCGCAGTCCACATCGACAACAAAGGGAAACCCTGCATATTTCAGACATTCTCAGATGAGAATTAAAGTTCGCAGGTGCATCGTGAGAATGATGAACAATGTTTTCTTGTGGGTTGATGGATAAACATTCAAATACATTTTCTCAACCAAAGCAGTGGAGAAATTAGGTGAAGAATAAATAAGGTAATGATTGAACAGGGACTGAACTTTGTACCTTAGTTATTAAATAATTTCACAGGCGCTCGAGATGGCATCATATGTTTTGTAGCTGGCTCATAAGGAGTCGAAAATTTCTTTATAGACCACATTCTTGGTTTCATCCTCGCTGTTTTCAATGTCCCATTTTGGAATGCATATTCGCAACCCCTTGCGGGATGTGACCCGCGAAACAGCAACGTAGAGCTGGCCGTGGCTGAACACAGGTTCTGGTAAATACACTCTGACATTCTCGAATGTTTGGCCTTGACTTTTGTTTATTGTCATAGCAAAGCAAACCCTTACAGGGAACTGCCTCCGTTTTATTGTGAACGGCCATTTTGTATCTGTTGGAGTCATTTCTATTCGGGGGATCGCAACTAACTGACCGATATTAGTTCCTGTGATCACTTTGGCCTCCAGTGTCCGGGAGCGTATACTCATGACAATAAGTCTCGTTCCATTACACAGTCCAGCAGACTGGTTTATATTCCTCAGTAATATTATTGGGCATCCGACTTTAAGGTATACCTCGTGGTTCGGCAGGCCTTGGAAACGTAGGGTGTTCAGAAATTCCGTTGGGTATATGTTTTCCATGTTTCCTCCGTTTGTCAAAGGGCAAATCCTGTCGGCACTTTTAGCTATTTCCTCGTCACCTGGTAGAAGTCGGAGAATATGTCTGTTAATCTCATCTACAACTTCATTTTTTGGTGCGAGGATTGCTCTGCCTTGTAAATATTGGGGATCTTTGTAGTTTTCAAGAAGGGCAGGGTAGATGGCGCCAACAATTGTTGTAATAGGATCATTGTTATTCGGGAGCAACAAATCACGTGGGATATGAACCCAGGTTCTTTCATCTTCATATTCCCTTGCTCTGGCTGGTATATTTCCGTCGCCAATATCAAGGACCCACTTTGCAAAATCTTCTAAATCCGCAGCCTCAGTGGAATCTTGTGTTTGCATAAGTCTCATATTTTTACTGAGTCTGAGGACCTGACAGTGCGGCCATATTACTTCAGACTTGCTAATTGAAGCATCTACTACATCTGCGCGCCCTTTGCCGGGAATTACTGGGAGTATTTGTCCGAAATCTCCACCAAGCACAACTGTTTTACCACCAAAAACTTTGTCTTTGGCAGTTGGATCATCAAGTTGCATGATGTCTCGAAACGCTCGGTCAACAGCCTCAAAAGCATGGCGGTGAACCATAGGTGCTTCGTCCCATATAATGAGTGAAGATTCTCTTATCAAGTGCGCCAAATCTGATCCTTGTTCTATTTTGCAGCTTGATGAGTCCGTTAGGTGTATTGGAATTACAAATCTAGAGTGTGCTGTCCGACCAGAAATCAACAGTAAGGCAGCAATCCCAGAAGAGGCCACCGCCAGTACAATGAGGCCTTCAGACCTCAATCTGTTAATCAGTGTCCGCCATAGGTATGTCTTCCCTGTTCCACCGCTACCGTACACAAAGAATACGCCACCAGCCTTGCCATGTACTGCGTTTAGCACACTATCATATACTGTTCGTTGGTCATTATTTAACCCACTCTCTAGCTGTGCCGCCTCTGTAGCCATTTCTTCCACGTCATAATTTTGCTCCTCTAATATTAACCTATTCCCACTGTTTCTAATCAAAGTTTTGTCCGGAGTAGGGAAGTCGGCAAATTGGTTTAAACTTCGACCACTTCTGTTGAGAATGATTTCAAGCTCCAGAAGTGCATAGTTTCGGATTTGCTCTTCACTCAACATAACATCTCTGTTTCCTAGGCGGCGTTGCTGGCGTGGTAGGATATCATCAGATAGTTCTCTCCAATGAGCCTCCCATAATTTTTGTGGGTCTGTAACCTCACAGAATAAGAGGAGTGTTGCAAACATCTCTCGGAGTTGTTTAGCAGTTGCCCAAGTAGATGTTTCAGACAGAGCAATATGCCATTCCTCGTCTCCGTCTAATAATCCAAGTGCATTGCATGCTTCCTTGTATGTGATGTACACTTCCTTGTCCACAGTCCGCAGGTCTGCAAAACATTTTGCGCCTTTTACAATGTTTAGTAAGAGGCGTAAATAATAGGCCTCGCCTGAATTAGGGTTAGCAAAGTAAATCCTCCCGATTTTGAATCCCTTTTTTCGTCTTGTCCATTTTTGGGCTTTACCATGCCACACCCACTTGGTTGGGAATTCAGCGTACGTTAATAGGCGGGCATCGGCATGTTTTTTGTTTGTCGCCATCCACTCAGTGAGGGTGGTCTTGGCTTCTCCTACTCTGCCTAGCACTTCGTCTGCCGCTTCTGTATCGGCAAACAGAATGTCTTGCTCATTTTCTAAGTGGTACACCAAACGCTGCACAGGCGGCTGCTTATATTGGATTTCGAATGCAAAAATCCGCCAGCATGCTTCAGAGGCTGAAACATATCTACACTTCAGGTAAGTTTCAATTTCATCAACATGCCATTCGTTGATATTACTATCAGGTCCCGCTTCGTGCACTTGTTGTACTGTGGCATGTGCCATGTCTGGTCCTTTGGACATATACTTGAACAGATATTTGACGGATCTGTGTTTGTTACACCATTCAACATTTAGGTGGGCTTGGTACTTTACTAAGAGGTCTATGTTGTGAGGAATAACTGATCTGTTATCAAGTGTTTGCTTGCTCTTCTCGGCTTCTCGGCCATCTTTCCGACGCCGGTAAATGGGGTACCCATCATCACTGATAGAAGTGTAGGAACAGAATTCCCTTGGGTAGTACTATGAGCATTTACCGTCAACCATACAAGGGCATTTTGGATTGGCTTCTCCACAGGGACCATGCAGCATAAATTGCATAACCGTCTCATATCCAGTTGGGTCATGTGCTTTATCAGGTAGTTCAGCACTGATAATTCTGTCAATATCAGACGGCTCAGTTTGTTTACTTCCGGACTGTAGGAAAAGGCATATGTGCGCATGTGGTAGCCCCCTCTTCTGGAACTCTACTGTGTAAATCACTGTACAATATGGAGAAAGTTACAGTACACATAAGGAAAACAGTACTTGAAGCGACTTTGGTAGACTGAGAAAGATTCATGTATTACATTAATGATAAAGTGTTCTGGAGAACCTGAATATACAGATTACAAGTATGGGGTAACATATGTCAGCAAGTTAACCTTGTTTGAGACAATTATACGATTTTAAAACTGTCCACAACGGCGCCTTACGTGTGCTTTGTCGATGAGAAGGAAGGGGTAGGTTGTTAAGATTTTAAGTTCAACTGGAAAGAAACTGATTTATGCCCTAAATAATTAAAATTTTAATATACATATGACGCACTGCTTGTAACATACTCAAACACCGGGGAAAAGTTTGATGTAAGTAAATTCAGCTACATGTTAAATTTATAGTAACAGCAACTAAATAGAATTAGGTTTGGGGTTATACCTGCGAGTGTTTCACCAAAGAAAGCTTTCTTGGTCAAATCTACAAGGAGTTCGTCTAGCTTAATCTTGAATACTCTAGCAAGGATGTCGGGACGATCTTTTGGGCGCTGGCCGGGTATTGCTTTTAAAAACTCAGTGACCTCCTCCCATTTAGGGTTACAAGTGAATGTGATGAACAAATCAGGTGGCCCAGCCCACCGGCATATAGCTAGCCCATCTTGATACAGTTGGAATAAATTCCTGTAACAGTTCGGATGAGATGGCGGTAGGACTATACGCTGTCCAAGTGAGGCAGGAGTAATATCTCCTGCTGCAACAGCATCAGTGAGTCCACGAAGCGAGAATTTCCTAATTGCTTTTTGGTTGAACCTAATATAGTCAAGACGTGTCTCCTCAACACAGGCAAATACATCGCACATGTACTGTTGTCGCAGCCTGCCGCATAGCACACAGATCCCATCTGTTAATTTACCGTTCTCCCACCGTTCCTGAAACCTATATGCATAGTACTCGCGCATTGTCACATATTTCCTTTTTTTCCTGCTTGTCGTGGCGGCGTCTGAATGAGGAATCCCAAGTTTAAACCCATCTTCACCGTAGGGAACATTAGTGGGTACTGCATTGCCATAAATTTTGGGTGAGTTTCTGATATGCGTACCAGGCCTCTTGCTCGTTCCTGAATGACAATGTCACGGGAACCTTTTTCTGAATCTCCATTGCCGATAATTAGAGCTGCAAATTCATCCGCTGTTGGGGCATTGAACTGACTATTTCCTTCTTTACGGTTTGCTCGAATACGCAGTTGGACAGGTTCCAGTTCCGCATCCGTCATACGTTCTCTGGCCATTTTGCACATCTTAGCAAGATCATTATGCGCATACATTAGCAGAGATAACTCCTCAACAATGCCTGGTTCTAAACTGCTTGTGCCGTCCCCAGTCAACGATGCTACCCGGTTTGTGAGTTCATTTTCAGTGTCGTGGAAGTATAAATGCATAAACCGTGGTTGCTTCCCAATAGGCGGTAGTAGAGAGCCGATTTTGTGATGGTTTTGCCCACCAAGTCTGAAGCATTACGGAGCATTTCCTTTGTTTACAGCGTTGTCAACTTTCCCTCCCATAGATGTGAAGGCGTATATGGAATTGTACGACCGGATAAACCGCCTAAACTCGGTTGATCGTGGGCCCCCACACGGGTCTAATAAGCGTTGTAGGAGTGCTGGCGGGTCTTTCAGTTTCGTGAGTTTCACCTTACCCTTCTGGCAGCATATATTGAATTTCAGCCGGGTGTTTTTGCCTGCCTGACCAACACCTTCTTCTTTCCACACAACAGCACAACAATACTCACAAACTTCTGTTGGCCCACCAAACGACCAAGGTTTCAGGAATTTTCCTATTAATTGCAGAGAGTTAGTCAATACAACAGTCTGTCATTGATGTGCAACACTTAATTCATTTCCGGTAAATTTTGTCCTAAGAATAAAGCCAACTGGTTGTTAAATGGTCTAAATACTATATATTAATATCAACTTATTAGGACGCGTGAAATTGATTTTTACATAGTGTGGCAGTCAGTACTGTGGCTATCAACTTCAAATTAAAGAAAGGTGAAGTAAAACCCCAAAAAAATGCTTTAAGACCCAAAAATATTAAGATTCCAACCAAACTGGAACATACTTGTGGGTGAGCTGGTCCCGGTTGTGGCGCCATCCAAATTTGAGCAACTGGGTTCTGTTTAGTTTGAGGAGAACATATTAACAACAGGTGCAAATTAAATTTGGTGGAAGTCTGAACTGTTCAAAGGCATGAGTGTAGAGGACTATACCTCCTGTGGTGTCTCCAAGTATAGGTGGATCTGTTATTGCGGGAACCGTTTCAGACACTGTGGTCTTTTGTTGAGAGGTTTTTCCCCGTTTGTTGACTGGTTTTGGTCGTGGGCCTGAGTGATTTAAAGAGCACAGGAAAACCAGGGTCAGTCAAATTGTTTAAATCAACCGATTCCAGTTTCATTTGCTAAGGAAAATGTACAGATATATTAAGCGGCATGTACCTTTTTTTTCCCTAGGAACTATTGAGGAAGCCGGGTACGTTTGAGTAGGTTTAACACCTGTGTCTGTAAATAGAGTTTTATATATCGGTTCAGATGTCTAAAACTGTTCATGAATTGTAAAATGCAACTATATTTAAGATACAAACCTGTTTCAATCATGGCGGGTGTAGGGCTTGCGGATCCCACAGGTACGCGGCCAACCTCTTTTTCAGCACGTGCACTGGTTGGGCTGCGCGGTCCATTTTTCTTCCGGGACCTGGGAGTTCTCATCTGTTCCGCTTTCTTTAGTCCTGTGGATGTGTTCTCCAGGGTTGAGGTATTCAGTTCTGTTTTAATTTAAGAAAGGTATTGTGAGAACTCCTTAGACGCGACAAGTAGAATATAGGTTAAATGCGAAAAACAGACGGTGTGCAGGACAATACGTTGGTCATGCGAGCAACCAGCCGTTGCAGTTGATGCAGGTTTCATGCAGATGTTTGCAGGGACTTCAGAAACAGGGGCCCTCTTCGAGCACGGAGGGCATGAAACAACCGTTGCATTTGAGGCAGCGTGTATGCATGTGTTTTCATGTGGTTCAGAAAAAGGGGAACTCTTCGTGCAAACAGCTCGGCAGCCACATCCATGGTTGTGTTGAGTTCCTGGATTTTTCAAGCGGTATGAAAGCACCATTATCACTGCGAGGCCTTTGTTACTTTTTACAGCACAGGTTTTAAATTTTAAAATGGGGAGGCAAACCTATAATATTGCATACATACCAGGGTCAGTAGCCGTTCTTTGCGGTTCCAAGGATGTCACTGGGTCACTCGGGCAGGTCGTGGGACTCGAGCCACGATGCTTGGTGCGGGGCCGGCCTCTCTTACGGGTGCTGTGGCTCGAAGCATGGTCGGCGTCAGTGGGTACTGGGTTTGTTCCTCCTGGAAATGAGGCAAGCATGGACATTAACCACGTCTCTGAATTCATTTAAGATAGGCGGTTGTGGGTAACTGTAAGAAAATTACCGGGTTCATTTATAATGAGTGCGGGATGCAAAGGTGCAGCGGGCACGGCGCCGGTGGGATCTACGATAACAACATTTTTGCGACCCCGGGGTCGGCCTCTCTTTTGGGGGATTAAGACCAAACCTCTTTCACCCACATTTGGCAGTGCGCAGTTGCTGAGTGCATCTGCAAAAAAGGTTGGTGAATTCTACAGCATCGAGAGACCAGGCCGAGGAAGGCTTAAAGGGTATGGCAGTAACCAGCACCGGGGAGAATAATTTAGTTCAGTTCCGGGTTGAACAGTGTTGTAGGTGTATATTCGAAACATACCAGTCGCAATTGTTGTGGGCGTGGGATCTAAATCGGACGTTGGAACAGAGGGGATGGGGCCGCGGCAGCACCACTATCGGGAATCCGAGGTCGCCTTCTCTTACGGGTGGTGCAAACCAATCCGAATTCAGACGTGCTGACCAGTGGACAGTAGTTGGGTGGTTCTGCGAGCAAATGTGCAGAAAAGGCAAAAGATCAGTTACAACACTTGATAAAGGTTGGGTGAGTCGTTGCAGGGAGCATTGCAAGGACAGAAATGTGCAGGGATAAATTACCAACGTGTAGGCAACAACATACCTGCTGGAAGTGCACAATCGTCTAGGCAGGTGAAGTCCGGACCCACGGAAGGGGCCGCAACATTGGCGAGACCGCTACGGCTACCTTCCGCCCCTGGAGCAACCAATATATAATAACTAATCAGTTAAGCATATGACATTAAGAGAAGAAGTAACTGAAAGTATATAGGAATAACCAATTTCATCCAAGACGGTAGGTGGACTGACGGCTGCAACAGCTACAGCTGGCACGGTGATCTCAACGTCATTAGTTTTTCCATGGGGCCGACCCCTTTTACGGGGGCTGGTATCAGGCACGTCTTTCGCCTGCCTGCCTTTCCGCGGAGGGCCTTTTCTGCGCTTGCTATGGTCCATGATATAGAAAACTGGGAAATGGCAAGGCAAATAGGTAAGGCGAGGTGTACTGCCGTAACAAATTTTAAATAAAAAACAACAGCGATTACTTTGGCGGGAATGGGAAGTTGAGAGAAACATGGGAAGGCACGCTGACGAAGCAGCTCAAAACAGCTGCTAATCAATTTAGACAACAATTTTGCGCAAGATTAAAGGTTTGAAATCAAATCAAGCAACGGAGGTCACCCCATAGCAAACTGGAACAGATAGTACCGGCACTAAAAGACAACCAATGTGACGTGCAGGGTGGGAGGTTGAGAATAACATGAGAGGCAAACATAATGAAAGAACTGATACCGGGTTGCAAACAATGGAACCCAAATTATGCACAATCGCAACAATTCGAAATAAAACCAATCACCCAAGGACACCCAATAAGGAGATGAAACACATTAGAACGGCAATCATACAGTACAAATGTAACAGGGAAAGGGAGAATGTAGGACCAAATATAAAGAAGACCAAATTGAGGTTGAACACAACACCAGAAAACCAAACAACCTGATTATTATGCAGAAAAACAGGTTTAATCAACAGAGGGCAGTTCTATAGGAAATAGAAGGGGAACACCGGTAATAAAGAGTACGATATACAGATGGAGAAGAAGAAGATGCTTACCTCAGTATAACGCAAACAACCAAAATCAATCAATAGGGAGCCTGGGTAATAAACTAATTTAAATTGAAATTGAAATTAAAAGGAATAACCGGTAACAGAATGAGAACAGCAGATGGGCAGCTATATCAGCAACGTCAAGCCTACAATGCTTTTAATGACTCAGGAAATGAAATTAAATGGCGATATTTATGGCTTGAAATTTAGTAACCACTGAGGGGAGGCGAAAAGAAGAGAAGCAAAGTAAATAACAAAATGAAGACAAACGGCAGATGAAAAGTTCGAAAATAAATATACCAAACCTGTAAAAGGAGGCCGCACAAGAACAGCAAGGAACAAAAAGCGACAGGCAAAACCGTTGAACACGGACAACTCCGGCAGGCAGTAGACCAATACATACGGAAAAATCCATAGTTTTCATAAGAGACTGAGTAAGAGAGACGCGGGATCAGAGAAGGCCGCAGACGGAGGAGGAAAGGGAGCTACGGTGAATAGGCGGTGGCAAATAGGCAGTAGAATGAAAAAGAGGAATGAAGATGGTGAACAGAAGAAGTTGCGTGATTTTGATTGCAACAAAAGAAAAGTGAAGCGGTTGAACGTAAAGGAAGAGGTGAGATGGCTTTGCAATACTCAAAAGGAATGAGTGAGGTGGCAAATAATGTGTGAGGTGGATTTGACATGGCATTAAATCGCCAACATGGAAATGACATGGCATTTTAATCGGTGACATCACTAGTAGAAAAAACCCCTATCACGACGCGGTTATCGTGGCGGTTCAAGTAGAAACGTCGTCAAAAGCCCAAAAAATTGGCGGGAATCCATTTTTTTTGCATATAGGAGGTCTACTGTGGCGGTTTATGTAAGAAACGACGTGATAACTAGAACTTTTTATGGCGGTTCCAACTAGAAAACGCCATCATAAGTCAATTGTGGCGGTTATACTAACAACCGACATTAAGTATGACGCTGAAGGTTAATACTATGTTACAATTTTCAAGGCTAAAAAACCGTCATTATATATTTGTGTGTCGGTTTTTAATTAAAACCGACTTAATAGAAAAAATTAAAAACCCTTCCAAAATTAAAAACCCTTTTACCCATTACGTACAAAGTTCTACTTCTCGTTGTTACTTCGTCTTCTTCATCATTTTCACACCTCACAATCCCCACAATTCAATCATAACTCCAACCGTCATCTTCCTTTTCGCACACCGCCCTCGACAACCGGCAATGTACTTGTTTCTGGCTACACTGCACCTTTCTCTCATCAATTCAATCATCGAATTCCGATTTCAACTCAGGTAACTCCATTTTTAAAACTCCTCTTTATGCTATTGGTGGTTTCCGACTACACCGTACAACTATCAATATAAAGCCACCGTTTTCGTTTTATTGTATTATTGTATTATTCAGTCATTAATTCCGATTTCAACTCAGGTAACCCTATTTTTCGAACTCATCAAATTGATTGTTATTGTATTATTGTATTATTGAATTATACAAAGTAGCATCTGTATTAGTATAAATGGAATACTTGTTTTAGGTTGGTAAAATATCGAGTTTAAAGTCAGGTATTTGCTGCCCCGTTTTCGTTTTGATATGAGTCATTTTTTGGGCTTATTTTGTTTCATATGTTGGAATGTCGCGATAATCTTCAATAAACTCTTACCTGCTAAATTTTAGGCCACTCTTTCTGGGTTTAAATCTGAAAAGTTTGTTATGCTAGTTGGCACAAATGTAGCAGTAAGAGGTCTAGATATCAATGATGTGCAGCAGCTAATGATCCAAGTGAGTAACGATGTTCATTTTGCAATTCGCGATTTATTTTGTTAAAACTCAATTGAACTCGATGTTTAGAACATTTGATTGTATTTCTCTTGTTGATAATTTTTGGAATATAGTGTAAAACTCCCTGTGATGTTGAAACCTACATCCATCGATCAGGCCGGCCAGGATGAGCGGGTAAGAAATAAGCATTGCAATATTGCAAGTTTGGCTTTGATATATTAATGGCAGTCTAAAGATCAGCTTTATTGTATTCAGGAAATTCTGGAGCGGTTGCGTTGCTCTTTGATCCAAAAAAGCCTGGCGTCACCATAATAGACAGAGAATCAGGTGTGAAATTTGAGCATTTACTGGATTTCCTTCTCATTTTAGTCCCTTAGTTCCCAATCATATTCCTAATATTGAAGGGCTCAAATTATAGAACGACCCCTTAAGTAAGTTGCCTTAGCTTTTCCGATCATCTGTTGGCATAATGTACAGGTAAAAATGTTGATTTGTGGGTTGTTGTAGGAGTAGATCCACCCAAGTGTATCATACAGTGCTACTATTTTGCATTCCCAACCCTTAAATATTAATTTAGGGCCTGGTATCAGCATTGAACATGTGATTTATACCAACTGCAAGTCCAGGAATTCCCCTTCAGAACACACAATTTGAATAGACGATCAGACTAGCATGCTTATAATCAGACCTGTCTTTCAGGCACCATATCTCATTCCTTAGGATGAACTAGAATTCCCAACCTATACCATTTCGAAGCTACGGATGTTAGCTTATACCTCAAACAAGAATCACTCAGAGCAGGGACCTAGAACTACAGATATTGATGTTAGAGTGGTAGCAGGTCATTGCTGAACTCTACTGTAGCATTTCAGAAACTACTGCCAAATTACAGACTTCATAACTTCCTGCTCAGGTTGAACCAATTCGTGAGCCATATGCCAAATGAAAGCTAATTGAGTTAGCTACCACCTGGAAAAAGAATTACCCCATGATAATGTCTGGTTTAGGAGATATGAATAGTTTAGTACTGACAGGTCATTTCAGAAAAAGGGAATGCATTCCTGCGTGACAGTCTTTGAAGGCTTATTGGCAATAATCCACTTGGTAAAACTTCTTGATTCCAAATCCATTGGAAAGTAGACTCTTCCAAGATTTTATCCATATAAAGAACATAATTTTCCCTTATGTAGAACTCCATATATAATCATTGAAAGACAGGCCCAATTCTGCTGAGATTCTGAGAACTGTTCTGAGTTTTTGAAATCCATTTCTCTTTGGCTTGATTTGGGATCACTTACTTCTAATTTCATTACTTACCCTCTTGTCATAGTTGCACTCCAGTTTTCCATCAGTGTCACCCCCTTCTTTTTAGGCTGGCCAGAGTTGCTACTACTTCCAGGAACAGGCTTAAGAAGATTCTCTAGATGTTGTGTGGCTGTGTGCACCAATAGCAGCTGTCAGATCGGATTCCTCTTCTCTTAACCAAAGCATAGCCTTTGCTGTACTTGTCTTTCAACCTCTTCTTGCCCTGTCCTAGATATGCGACTCATCTCATACCAGCGAGTGTAGGTCCTTTAACATCAAGCTAACGTGCTCCTTCATTTGGTCGAACCCTGCTAAGACTGAGACATTTCTAACGCGCCTCTCCCACGACCTAAAAAAAGTGACCGTTTCCCTGTGATTTTGGGCATCCAAGGTTGTGATCTCATTTTACCAAGTAAATGGGAAAAAAGAATGACATTTTCTTATCCAGCCGGTGAAAATGGGGGTCCGATCGATTTACACTTAGAATTGGAAAAATAATAGGAATTTATCTTCCTCTCCGGTGTTTTTGTCATGGACTAAATAAGATCTTAACAAAAATGATAGTCCCTTTGCTCTTGTTTCAACTCCTGTTGCACATGCGCTTGACTATCTTCTTTCTCCACATTTTCAGTTTGAATGTTCTTTGAGAATTCTTTTATATGGCTTTATCTTCTATTTTTAAGTTTTGCAAGATGCTGTCTGGAAATATGCGTATTATTAATGTTCAGGATATGGTTAAATTAGACGCTGAAAATAGATGTGGGGTGTGGTGCTATAATTTAAACTTCTAAGTTATTTATCTTGTTTTTGCTTTTTATATATTTTTACATTTGTTTGCGTTTCTTGAATCCTTGACTAACAGTTCTTGTCTTTGCTTATGTGCTTGCTGATATTTTGCATTTAACATAGTACATTACCATATCTCTAATTTTGAACTATGTATCACTTTCCACCAGGCACCACAAGCCACAATGTACTAAGTAACAACACCAATCCTCGATGGCCTATTAGTTTTCTCTCTTCAAGGTACTATTTTATCCCCTTTATAATAGGCACCCTTTTTTTTTCAATGTTTAATAGTCGATGCTCACTCTACTGTTTGACACTGATGTATCGTTGCAGATTTGTTAATGTACCATTGCAGATTTAAGAGTAAGAGTGTCAATTGACCACATGAAGGATGTTAAAGATGTGTAAGCTAACAACTAAGGCGTGTATGTTTATAGTACTTGTAGATTAGTTTATTAACTAAGGCGGGGATGTTTTTCATATACTTGGATGTTTTTTTTTTTG
>JAYMSF010000133.1:0-20638 GCA_036897335.1 Silene vulgaris | reverse complement strand
CAAGTTTACAGATCTTTCTTTGAACGAGATTTTATTTTATTTGGTTTTAATCAATTTGTATCCGGTTAAATTTGACACATGTTGTAGATATCGTATGACTATTTATTAATGAATTGATCATTTCTTTTAAAAAAAAAAAAGTAAACAATAATTGAGACGATTGAGTAAAATTTATCAATCTATCTCCCTTACGACGAGTCATTTTGGTATTTTCCAAAAAACTTAGGATTTGAGTATATTTTACAAGCGAAATGTAACTGCTTTGGAAGAATAAGTTAATATAAGCCACAAAAAAACGTGACCCCACTTTAGCAGAGCAAGTTACCATAAGCATTAAAATCAACTAGACCATTATAGTTGCAATAAACAATAAAATAGTCACAAAATCCGTATTTTTAAAATGACGTAAATGGTCGTGTAAAATAAGAATTTTTTTTGTTTTTTTTTTTTTTCATAATGTGAAGTTGTGAAAACATAACCCAATCATAACTGTGGGAGACAAAAACCGGATGAAAATCTACCCCCGAAAATCAACCGTTGTTTCTGTGTGCCGCGCTTTTTATTTATTCAATTCTCCCCTAATTTCTCATCCCAATTCCGAACTCAATCCATCCATCAATCAATCAATCAATTAATCGGCGATGAGATTAGCTCGCCAGAATTACAATCCCCAAAAACACACGCCGCCATCAATTAAACTAATACTCACAATTTCCTTACTAGCATTCGTCGCTGCCGCCGTCATCGCCGATATCTTCTGGACGACGTCGTCTACAACTACCACCGCTTTACGATACGTCGCCGATACTTTTCCCGCCGTTCATCCTACTTCCGATACTCAGGTCTCACTCCTACCTCTCTTAAATGTATTCCCTCTGTCCCGATCATTTGCTTACCTTTTATTCTTTTTTAGGCGTATTTTAATCAAAGGTAAACAAATGACTGAGACGGAGGAACTAATTGTTTTTATTGTAGTTATTTAATTTTAATTTTATCATTGTTGCTGATTTTGCGGTGCTTTGATCTACAATCGTTGTTTATTTGTATGCGAATTGATCATCTTATGCTGAAAATCTGTTGTCTTCTGCTATGTTACTCCAACACGGTGTAATTGGAGCGTAATTCTCCACGAGGTTTTCGGTTTTTTGGTCTAGAATGAAGTGTCGAAGCGTTGAAGTGAAGTGTCGGAGTAACGTAGATTTCCTGTGTACAACTGTTTTTTAGTGATCGCGGCAATTAATGAGTTGGTGTTGAAGCTTCTCTGTATTGTCTAGGGCATCTAGTTCTAGGTGAAAATGTGATATCTGAGTAATTTTGATAGAGGCAGTCAGGCAGGTGAGGTTAAGATGATAAATTTATTTTTGTCTTTGGTCATTCGGAAACAAGCTCTTTATGTTGCTAACAAAGGGTAAAAATGTGTGCATTTGACCTCCTTTTACCTTGCAATTTGCAGGAGCTACTGAGGCACGGGGGTAGTGTAGTTGTTGTGTTTAGGAAAATAGATGAGGAAGCGACATTGAGCGTGTCTGCATTGGGTTATAGCCGGCTTGTTAGTTATTAGCTTGTACTCCGTACTTGAAGTTGTTGTTAATGAGAAATGTTAATTTAGGTTTTTGGATGAATACTATTGCAATGTGGTAATTATGTTTTGTTGGATCGATATCTTAGCACTTAAGTAGCGTAGTGCTATTGGTATTTGGTAGGGCATGTTTTGGTCGAGGGATTAAGAGTGGAGTCTAGGAGTATGAAGAAAATGGTTGTTTGCAAGTTCTAGTGATTTTTCTCACGTTTGCCTAGGGCTGATTCCGAGTTGAGTCTGTGTGTGAAGTTGTATTTGTAGCAATCTTTGTGACTGCTCTGACTATCGGAGTTCTATTGGTGAGATTTTAATTTGCCTTTGTAAAGGAACAATGGATTTCTACAAGGCTATTTTCTAAGAAGACAACGGAAATCGTATCCCTGCTCTCCCTTACCCTCCTAACTCCTCCGTCCAAACAAGCCATCTGGGCAGATGAATGTACTGGTAATGGGTTAGTTTTATCTAGAGCAAAAACTGATCTTGCTATATGTGGTTGATTTGATCATTGCAGGTAAAGGGTAAAGGTCCTAAAAAATATGATGCTCAAGGGAGAGTGCTTTCTGCGACATTTGCTGACTTGCCAGCACCAAAACTACAGTGGGAACAGATGCCAACAGCTCCTGTGCCGCGTTTAGATGGGGCTGCTATACAAATAAAAGATCTTTTCTATGTCTTTGCTGGATACGGTACCATTAATTATGTGAGTCTTTGTTCTATTGCTATTTTGGGGCCATTCCCTATAAACCTTGTTATAATTTTATTTTCTGTATGCTTTCTAGTTTATTTCTTACTGGTGCTTGTTGGGAGATTCCCATAATTCCACGTTGTTCTCATCATATACTCTGTGTTACAACTTACAACAAATTTATAATAACTCAGCTGCACTTAGGCATTGCTTATGTTTTCTATTCTGTAGGGAACCTTTCATACAAGTATTTCGATGATAACAAAAATATATGAATCATACAGATTGCTGGTAGCTACTAGCTAATAAGACCTACATTGCACATTAGATTTACTAGGTGCTAAATACATTAGACTCCATTTGTAGCTGACATTTCATTTTGTCATAGTTTAAGTTGCAACTTCCCTAGCAGCTATGTTCCATGAATCATGATTGCACCGTCTTTTGTATGAGTTCTCCTCATAACAAAATTTGTAAAACATAATTCATGTGTTGGAGAATTCTGTGCTCACATTTTTTAGACTTCTAAAATTTTGGTCTGAAGTTCAGAAGTGAATGTTATTGTTTTTTGTTATTTTTGGGAAATAAGGGTCAAATAGGCATATTGGAGAGCAGGATATTAAGCTAAGGTCGCGGCACCGAAATATGACCATATAAAGGACCTGAAGAACACCGCAACTAATTTTATCGTATTTTAAGGTGATATTGGCCATGTTTTGTGACAAAATTTCATGATTGCCGATACCTACCGTGATTGAAACCAAGATTTAATACCATGTTGGAGAGTGGTCACGTAAATTACACTATCTGGACATATTCCTAGTTTTTTTTTTACTATGGTTGATAATCATCCTCACTTCTTTATTTATTTTCTACAGGTTCATTCTCATGTCGATATTTATAATTTTACAGACAACTCCTGGGTAGGAAAGTTTGATATGCCAAAGAAGATGGCTCATTCTCATTTAGGGATGGCAACAGATGGGAGATATATTTATATAGTCAATGGTCAATATGGTCCGCAATGCAGAGGACCGACTGCTCATACGTTTGTGTTGGACACTGAAACTAAGCAGTGGAATGAGCTGCCACCGTTACCAGTCCCCAGGTAGGCTTTACAATGAGATATCAGGACTAGGTTTTTTCTATAGTGTATGTCCTAATATTAGTGAACTCGAGCGACTTTGGCATCACTTGGGATCACTTTGATGAATACCATTGGAATATAACGTTATTTAACCTTTTGAGATATGCAGACATCTTAACTTTTTTCTAATTAATTATTCCTGAATAAATCCTGTATTATAGATTTTGTTAAGTGTAATAAGCTGTACCCGTGATTTAATTCAGATACGCACCAGCTACCCAGCTTTGGAGAGGAAGGCTCCATGTCATGGGAGGCAGTGGGGAAAATCGATATACGCCTGAACTTGATCATTGGAGCTTGGCAGTGAAGGATGGCAAACCATTGGAAAAGGTGTGGCGATCTGAAGTCCCTATTCCTCGCGGTGGACCTCACAGGTTTGGTTTCTGTTCTTTGGTTATTATTATCGCTTGGTACAAGCATGGTTAACACAATGCTTCAAAATTTTATACTCCGTATAAGTTTTCTTTCCGCCGATTGAAATGCAAGATTTTTGAATTTTGACCAATATGCCTTGCTCAAGTGCATCATCTAATCAACCTATTCCTCTACTTCTCTATTACTTCTTAGTTTTCATTCTTATCCTTCTGTCAGGGCCTGTGTTGTCGCTCATGACAAGCTAATGGTTATTGGCGGCCAGGAGGGCGACTTCATGGCCAAACCCGGGTCACCAATCTTTAAGTGCTCCCGAAGGCATGAGGTGAGTTGATAATGCCTTATGCTTACGTAGAAACTAGTGCAATTCTTAGTTGTTTTTCCTACTTTTCAAGCGTAGTCATGTTGAGGATGTTTGCAAATAATATACTCTGCAACAGTATTGATGCTCCTCTCACTTTGAATTGTGAACTGTATTTCCCTGTTTTTCTTATTATACATTGAATAATGGTATTCAATTTTATACTACTCTGTACTTAAGCAGTTAAGTGTACATTTCATTTGTAAATTTCATAAATAAAGGTACAGGTTTGCCTCCAAAATAATCAGGGTAGTAATTATGACAGACATGTAGGACTAAAGAGTAAGAATTCTGATTTTATAAATGACGGACATGTAGGACCAAAAAGTTAAGACTTTGATCAAATGCGAAAGATGGGTCCTGAATTTCTGATGTATAATTTCTACCTTCCTAGGTTGTATATGCGGATGTTTATATGCTGGATGGGGATATGAAGTGGAAGAACCTGCCGCCCATGCCAAAGCCTAATTCTCATATAGAGTTTGCTTGGGCTTTAGTAAATAACTCTATCATTGTTGTTGGAGGCACAACTGACAAACATCCTGTCACCAAAAAGATGATCCTCAATAGAGAGATCTTTCGGTTTGATCTAGACACACAGGTAATTAATACTGCTATTTCCCGGTTTTCCTTGCATAAATAATCTGCTTGTTCTGTGACTCAGTTTCAAATGGTGCGCTTAAGAGTAAGGCTTAGTGAGCAAGTAACCTAGTCAGCTCGCGGCATCTTAGTTGCTTTTTGTACATAAGGCGCAACAAGCAATGCCCATTGCTATTTTGTTATCCCCTTTCCTTTACTCCAGTATAATCTAAAGAAGAGCATTGAGGCATGATATTTCGTTAGAGGTACAAATTTGTCTGCAAGCAGTCCACCGTGTTTGCATGAGGCGTGCCTTGTCTGAACATGCCCTTAAGGCCTCATCGCCTTAGTGCTCCTCGGCCTTATAAAATTATGTTCAATAGCATTGCTAAAAGACGAGATCAATATCAGTTTGCTCATTTTATTGTTTCATGTCTTGGCCTGTTTCAGAATTGGTCAGTGATCGGTAAACTTCCCTACCGGGTCAAAACAACATTAGTTGGATATTGGAACGGTTGGTTGTACTTCACATCGGGTCAGCGCGACAAAGGACCAGATGATCCGGCCCCAAGGAAAGTTATTGGGGAAATGTGGAGAACTAAACTAAGCTTCTAGTTTAATTTATTTTCGGGAAATAATTTTTTTAGATAGGGCACATGATTATGAGGAGAAAGAATCATTGTATATCTTGCAAAACATTGCTGGATAGAAACTATAGGAGATAGTAGTTTCAGTTTAGAAGTATTTTGTATTCAATTCTTTGTAATGCCTTCTATCCAGCTTTAGCCTGAGCATATCCACTTGTAATATGGCCGAGTCGGCTCACGGGGTAGTTTATTTATATTTAGATTTCATTTTTAAAGTACGAGTACTCACTTAACTCTTTGAGCTTTCTTTTTTTTCTTTTAAACTGTCCCTGCATTTTTCAGCAGCAGATTACATTGGATGGCCCCTTATTCCGCTGTAAGCGAAAGCATTCGAGCCTTTGAGGTAGTGGGTATTGCAGATACTGTAATAATCTAATCTGAATATCCGGTGAATGCAATTGAACGCAGATGTAGATTTTTAGTTTTCACCTAAAGAAAAGAGTTGCAATTTCATTTTGTAATTTGTATCGTCTCGACTTGCATCATAAGAACCAGTTCATATTATAATTTTAAGGAAGTATATACTTCAACCGTTAAAACTAGTGTACTCATTCTTGAGAAGTGTCGAGAACCAGCGCAACAAAAATAAGCGACTTGCATATTATGAGAAAATAGTCGCCAAATCAACATCTTTTGACCACCAGAATCAAGTAGGGACGATAAATTTGAGATAGAGCTCAAAACTTTCGTTGGAATATTCATCGACCTCAAACACAGATTTATGACCTAACCCGTTGTCGCATTCACAAAACAAGATGTCCGCATGTTTCAGAATTGACTTATACTTACCAAATCCTAGATTTGCAAGCTTCAAAGGAAAACTAGCATTGTGCCCAGTTGACCAGACATCGTCGACAAAGATCAATTACATAGCAACCCATCTCGTATCATTGATTATGATTTTGAAACTACAAACGACCAACTAGTTTCAAATTTAAGGGAGAGTACAACATAATGTGATCATCCTCAATTTGTACTTCGTACCGCAGAGGGGCCAAAGTTTGTCTACAAAACTAGTTTATGCTCTAAACCTATTTTGTACTGTAAAAAAAGTTACGTAATACTGAGTATAGCAGAACTCACTAGAGCATGAGCTACTCTCAAGTCTCACAGAATTAAGGTTACACATGTGTTGGATGCGAAAGTACAAATTCACCCGAAAGCTTTATTACTAACAACGCTAGGCAGTCATTCTAGCCACAGAAATTACGTATGCACGTTGTATGGTCGACCATTGCTTATTAGCTGTTGTAGGGCAGCCTTGGCTTCTTCCAGAGTTTCGACAACAAGCCCTTCTTCAAATGATATCCTTTGTATGTTAAACTGCAAAATTAACACAACTCCTTTTAAGTGCACTGAATTTTGAGTTAATTTACTTTGGTGCTCTTAGTTTTCACAAAATTTCCCATTAATGCACACGAGCTTATGAGTGGCTTCCCACTGTAGTGACCTAAAGGGTAATGGACCCAAAACTTAATTCAAATAGCAAGGTTTACGCATACAAAATTGCTTACTCGAATTTATGTTAAAAATCCATAGTAGTATCTTACTTCGTATTTATTTAATATTAAATTGAGAACGTGTTTAAACCTCGCTCCCCAAAGTGAAATTATTGAAACATCAAAATGGAATCAGAAAAACATAGGACATCAAAACGGGAATTATTTCAAGGAAGAAAAAGCACTCAATAACCTCTCCTGACTTCATGAGATAAAAGAGTCAAGGCAAGAACATGGATAGAAAAGTTGAAAAAAAATAAAAATACCTGTGCACCCTGACGGACTCGTACATCCGTTCCCCGACTATCAATTGAAATGAGAGCAGCATCATCCACCTCGATCTCAGTGGACAACAGCTCTCTCAGGGGCTTTGAGAAGATGGCATTGAGTTCCTGAGTGATAGGGCGTAAGTAAAATGAATTTGTATGTCAGGAAACTTTTTTCAGTGAAGTTAGAACAATGTTGAAATCCCTGGTTTTTTTCCTAGTTTTCTTGCATCCTTCGATCACAAGGACTAGAAAGAAACAAACGAGCTTACCTTTAAATATTGTTCGCCTCCCTCAAGAGCAATCTTATCCGGGCTTAGGGTCTCATATTCCTTGACGTCAACCCAGGCAACCGTTCCAAAGCCCCCAATGAAATAAATATCACTGTGGTTACATCATTCAGAACAGAACGCATCAGCCACCAAAGATTACTATCCACAACTCGTGAGTTTAAAATTTAAGTCCACAAAATGAAAACAAAAGTAGAGGCAATCCGAGAGCGTGTAAAGTTATGCATATTTCAACTCTATCGACCTTGTGCTAAGAGAGATCCCCTCATTTTTCTCTACCCTTTTTAAGGTTTTGTACAAGATGGTGTCAAGCAAGTTACCACCAAGGGGAGCATGCCATCGTGTATTCATTTATGGTGCCAAAAAATATAAATAAAATAACTGCTGCAAAGCAACAGTATCGTAATTAAGAAGTGTTCGCTTTTGCTCTCTCAAAATTGAACTAATTTTACTTTAATGCCCTAAGTTTCAATAACTTCACATTGATGACCTTTAAGTTTGAGCTATTACTCATTTTGGTGATCTATAAGTTATCTTATAACAAAAGTTTTATCCAAATACTCTTTCCGTCCCGATCATTTATTTACCTTTGATTAAAATTTAAAATACGCCTTACAAAGCATATAAACAGGGACGGAGGGAATAATTGTTTTTTAAAACATATTAAAGTAGTCTTGCAAAATTCTGGGAAAATTCACCTTATATTTACTCTAATATTCATGTTCGCTCTCCATTACGTTGGAAAAATGGTTATTAACTGAGATGAAAGTTGACTATGTTATACATCCGGTCACCAAAATGAAAATCATTCAAATCACAGGCCACTGAAGTGAAAAAGCATTCAAACCTCAAGCCACCCAAGTAAAATCAGTGAAACCACACGGCTTCAAAGTTTTTCTTTCAAAGTAAAAGTCATACCCAAACATATCCATCTGTCTATTGTCTATAGTTATACTCTGTGCCGTATAAGAATATGCAAACCAAACCATAGCATATCTTAAATGTTCACCGCTGGCGCTCAATTCAAAAGAACAAAAGAATTACTACGGCTAGCATTATTTAAGCCAAATGAACAATGACAAGTACTTATGGTTAGTATCAGATAAGGCACCGGCCACTAAAGTCTATTATCTTGACCAAGCAATTCATGTTCCACTTAAACATACGAAGTAAGATTTTTCAAACAGTTAACACTTTATACTGGTGTAAATGCGTAATCTCTCTTCATAGCTATGGTCCTTGTCACGATTGATGCTTCCCCTACTCGAAATTACTTAACTAGAGTGTTGTTGTTGCCAAAGTAAATCTTAGGAGATAAGTGATGCACGCTAACTACGCAAAAGCTAGAGTGCTAGACAGAAAAAAAAGACCTGATATTCTGCATCCTGAAGTAGTAGAAGTTCCCCCACTGTTGAGAAGGCCCTTGTTGGTGCTTTCTCATGTATTGCTTATGAGCCCATGCCTGAACATAAAGAGTACAACCATAGTTATAATGCCTATATAGAATTAAAAAGACGATAGTTCTTAATTACAGCGGACAGGCCCAACTGAATGGCGTATTGGTGTGAATGTGGCATAGGAACAAGGATGGAAATAAGATGATAGATCGACATTTCATTCTCGTACCAACAAATCTGTTAGCAATTTTAATGGGTCAAGCTGACCAAATGTCTACTAAATTAGTCAAAGGGGGAATGCTATACACGAAAAGAGTAATGCTGTTGTTCAGAGTCCAGACGGACCCAAAAGCTAACTTTAGCTTTTATGTGGAGCCCTACACTACTTTCTTTAACTTTACAGTGAGTAATCCTTGAAATACATTACCTGTTGGTCTTCTGGAAGCGGGTAGACATCGCCAAAAATAGTGACTCTTGCATTCGATAGGCCACTCCATCCAGGTATCTATTAATCCTAACAGTCAATAAAAAAACGAAATGGAAAACTTACATCAAACAACATGTAAAGTGACAAGTGAACAAAGGACAAACCTGTACAACAAGTGTACAGCGTGGATCGGCCAACAAATTTCTTGTATGGATAGCCAATGGAGAGAAGGAGAAAATAGGATCTGCATTTGCATAAAAGAAGCGTGATATAACTTCTGCTCAGAACATGGATAGTGATGTCTTGCTTTTTTTTCCTTCCTCAATTTCTTTGTCCGGTTTAGGGTTTTCCAAACATCAAATCTACCAGACATTCAAAGTAAAAATGACGAGGAAATCAAAAGTTCACATAACCTTAAACTGACAACAACAAAACTCAGATAAAAGCAAAAACAAGGTAGATCAATCACGCGGCAGATCATCTTGAAATCCATTTACTGGTATTCGGCTGATGGAAATTTTTAGTAGGCCCAAAATAGTTGCAATGAACATTTAATAAGCTCCGTAATGCAGTCCCAAATTTCTTTGGAGAGAAACCAGAATACAAAACAAACGAGATATTAACACACTGTGACTTACGTCCCATAGAATCAGGGGCAAAATCCACCAATGAGCCAAATGGATATCCTTGCCTACGGTGGTGCATACGGGACATGACGGTGCACAAATGGGCAAACCGGGCCTGAAATTATCAGTCACCAGGAAATAAACCTGATTAGTAAATATCCTATTATGAGGGTATTATAAAGTTTCATATACAAATGACCATCGTTCACCTGTTCCATTAGATTACGAACAGCCAGCGCTGGCCTCGGCAAGCCATGAGCAGAAGTGGCACTCTGAACTCCACCAGAGATTGGTGTCCTGAAAAGTCCAGCCCTGGTTCCTCCGCCAGATCCTGCTGTTGGAACAATTACCTTTGAAGTATCCCCGGAAGTCCTCAAAGGTATTTGATTTTCATTTGAACTAGCCTTCATCATGTGAAAGAAGCCATCATAACACAGCCGAAGCAGCCATTTGATATATCTTTTCACAGACTACATAAGAAAAGCAAAGGTTCTACAGACTTCTACTTCTCATTGGGCATACCAACAGCAACACAGAACGAGCGCCTCAAAGGTTCCCGCATGGGATAGGAGAGGTTGGAGGTAAGCAACTTTACCTCTAGTTAACACAAACCGGCTATTCCCGGATGGCCTATTACCACCGTCAGGATGTTTTACCAAAAATGAAAAATGGGTCCAGAATTGCATTAAATGACCACAACGTCACAATAAAACGAAGGGCCATCAGTTCAGTGAGCCATTTTGCTTCTCTCCATGATGATCAAAGGTTCAAAATCGAATAATTATAGTCTTTGATCCATTGAAAATGGAAATTAGCTTACATAATGGACTCCAATATGCTACTCCATCAATCCCCTTAAAAAATTCCAAACGAATACCCTTCCATCACAATCACATCATAACTACCAAAGTACAGACATTAATCATGAACATCAGACCATATAATGCTACATCATCCCAACTACCAGTACTTTTCAAGTTCAAACCATAAACTACCCCTAATGATTAGGAATTCCCCAACACCCGAAAGAACAAAACTTTTGTGCATTTTGCCCCATTAATGTCCTAACAAAATCTAAAATTTTGCAACTTTATGTACTAGTAATATCTTCAAACTATTCTATAGGACACCAATACCAAACTTTTCTGGGTCCATCACAGTATACACATAAAAACTACTCCCTCCGTCTTAATCATTTGTTTACTTCTCTATTCTTTGCGAACGAGCGGCTTTTTAATCAAAGCTAAACAAATGATTGGGATAAAGGAACATATGGAAGACTCATTCATATATCAGAAATCATACAGTACTAATTGATTAAAAACTATGTACTTCAAATAAATAGAGTTCCCACATACAACATCACACTTAGTCTCCCTTAAGACGGACATATCCGGGTAAAACGGGTCAGTACTACTTCATACACATAAATGAAACAAGAGTTTTGTCACTCCCTAAGCATTCTACTTTTTGTACCATCTTTTTATTCGACCTGTTTCGCGTTTAAAACAAATATGCCCGTCTTAAACAAGAATTCGTTAACAACAGTACCCAAGTGCGTCAATGGCTCCCACAAATTGCGAGATAATTAAAAAAAAAAACAGAATTAAATGAGATAAATGACTACCTCAACAAGAGAAAGAATATCATCAGAGAACAAACCAACCCCATTATCAGAACCAAGATTATCCATTTTCTCATCATCACCAGAAACATTCTTCGAAACAGCAAAAATCCTCGAAGACCCAGAAATCCCAGCTCTTTCAGAACTCCATTTAATTGAAGAAAGATTCAAACTTTGATCAAATTTCAATGACCCAATTCGATTACTCGAAAATTTATTGAAAATTTGAGGAATTTGAGCAACTTGGAACAGATTCCCATCAGGGTTTTTTATGATACATGTTGAATTTGACACCATTGTTAAAGGTTTAGATTTTATACACTGATCAATAAAGATTTGAGTAAAAAAGAGGGATTTTTAGGGTTTATTTTGGTGTAAAGGAAGGGGGAAAAGGAGTATTTATTCTTTGTGAGAATCTGGAATTTCAAAAAAGGTGGCCGAGAGACAATGAATGAATAGTGATTTGGGAGTGATGAAAGACTGAAGAGGCTCGGATTTAGTTGATTTGGTGTTTCATGGGAAACGGGTAGGGCTGGCTGCTGTCATTTGATGATAGTTGGATAGGTCTCTTCATTTTGGATCGAGTTGTTTTCGAGACGTGTTGTTGAGTTGTCATTAGTATGTTTATTTCGGATCGAGTTGTTTTGAATACGTCTCTTGAGAGATGGTCTTTCAATAAGTTTATTGAAAGACTGTTGTACAAATTTAAGAAAAAGTGGTACTAAAAGTTATAAAATAGGTACAAATCATGATTAAAGATAAAATTGGTACATTTATTATGTAAATAACTACGAAATTACTCTGTCGCGATCAACGGTAAAAAATTCACAAAATATAAATAAAAAGGTACGGAATACTGGTTTCTCAATAACTTAATGCAAGATCGTTTCTCTTAAGTTTTAGTGGTTTTTTCGAGCGTGTTGTTGATTTGTCATTAGTCTGTTCATTTCGGATCGAGTTGTTTTTGAGTATGTTGTTAATTTGTCCTTAAACTAGTTTTATGTTTGAGTCGATTTGAGGTGGTGAATTCAGTGAATATTTGGGTTTGTTTTTATGGGTTTGGCTCTCGTTAATTTGAATTGTTTTGACTTAGGTTGATTTTGGATGTAATATTTTGGGCCCATGTGGAATTTCGATTGGTCAAGGTAGTTTTGTCCGGTTGTGGTCATATTTTTGGGTATGCATATTTTCACGGGACTAATCGTCTAATACACTGGAGATGTGGGATTCATACCCAGAGTACCCCTTTTGATGTACTGCAAGATTCTAAAACTGGGGCCCACAAGACAACTACAAGGGGTATGAGTGCACTCTGTCCGTGTCCCCGTACATTGACCCCGGGTATTTATGGGTGCCCATATTTTTTGATCGGTCACTGTATTCATAGAGCTTATCAAAGTATAAATAAAAATTTAACTTAAATTATTACTTGTATTCCAATTAAACAATAAAAAATAATGTTAGAGCAATAATTATCTGCAACTTTGATTGACAATTGATTTCATCATACGGCTTTTTTCATACTTCCCTCAGTCTTAGTTATTTGTTTACCTTTCCATTTTTGGTATCTCATTCTTTTGTTTACCTTCGTATATTGCGAAGGGGTTCTCATACGTGATTTGATCATCAAGAGTCATTATGATTTTAACATTTTGATTTGATTGTTTCTACATTTCAGTATGAAATATTAAAATTAATACAGTTCCAAAAAGCACATAACAATACATCGTTTTGCTATTTCTCACAGTTCCGTCCCTAATTTAACCGGCGATGTAGCTTTAGACTTCCACAAAACACCTTACACGGTCAATTTTCCGAGCACAAATAAGATTATCATAAAACGGTCTTTTACGACTTTATTTACAGTATTAATTAAAGTACACACTACACCGGTCATATTCCATCCCATATACTTCACTCTCATCGGTCTACACTTCAGCGAACAGGGTTTTGACTTTTGTCCAAAGTCAAACCCCCAAATTCCTTCAACAATTCGTCATCAATGGATTCCCCATACTCTCACCACCGTCACCACCACCGTCACAGCAACCACCACCATAATCACCACCCTCAACAACCGCCGCAACTACCACCACCGGCCCCCGGCGAGCTCCAATTCAGACTCCTATGTCCGTCCTCAAAAGCCGGCGGACTCATCGGAAAAGGCGGTTGCGTAATCCGCCACCTCCGCGAAGATACCGGTGCTCGCATTCGCGTAATCGACGACTCTCATTGCGACGAGCGTATCATTCTTGTCTCTGCCCCAAACCCTAACCCTAACCCTAAACACAAACCTAGTAGTTCTGGAAATTCTGAGTTAGATAATGGGAATTGCGCGGTGGTTCAGGGGGCGTTGGTGAAGGTGTTTGAGAGGATAGTCAAGGTGGATGAGGAGAGAAGTGAGGCTAATAATAATAAGGTGAGTGGCGGTGGCGGTGGCGGTACGAGTAATAGTAATGGTGATAGTAATGGAGGAGGAGGAGGTGAAGGGAATTATAGTAAGGATAATGTAGTTTGTAGGATGTTGATAGGGAGTAATCAAATTGGGGCATTGTTAGCTAGAGGTGGTAAGGTTTTGGATAAGATTAGTCTTGAAAGTTGTGCTCAAATTCGGGTTTTTGGTAGGGATCTTCTTCCTGCTTGCGCTTTACCCGGAGATGACCTCCTTCAGGTATATTGCCTTAGCTCCTCGCTTTGTTTTCTTCGAGTAATTTGTGATTTTGTTTGGTTAGTTTTAGTAATGTTAGTTCATTGGTGTGCCTCTAGGAGTTTGCGTAGCGAGAATTATATTAGGTTGTGTTGTGATAAGTAATAGCTAGTCTTAGGTTAGCGGTTCAGACGGAGGTATCCCTGCCCTTGTGGATCAATTTGACACCAAATAAAGTAATGACTAGTAAGCGTAAGGTTGTGTACGTGGGGATATCAATGAATACCGTGATAGTATGATACCCAGACCGCTGGTATAATTTCAGAAATTAGTGGTAATTAGGGTAAGTTTATGTACATTTTGACTTCTCGAGACCCGCATTAGCTGGTACTCAGCTGTTTATTGTTGCTCCACTTGGACTATTTTCTAGAATATGTGGATGGGAAGGGTGGACTTTTGTTAGAATGGAGTATGCTTTCGTACGTTAGGACCTGGCTACGTCTCCGGACAAGTTTTGTATATCAGAGTTGTAAGGAAATGTGATGAGTCTTCTGTTGTAAGATTTAGTGTGACGTGATTTGAGATAGAAAGGAAAAAAAGATTGTTTTTTGATTGTGAAATTAAATTTGATTTGGAGATTTAGTGGCATTTACTTATTCAGTGGTGATTTTTCTTTATATATTTGTCTACTAACGGCAACAAGTTTCTGGAAGAGTATTGGTTAATTAAGTGAATTGGTTAATTGATGTTATGATTAGTGGTTATCTGATTCCGGGTACAACCATTTAAGTAACTTTTACCATCAGAGGAAGGTTTTGGAGGGGATTAGGAACGGAGGTAAAGAAGTATACCATACCATCGTAAAAAGAGAGGAACTTGAAGCGACAATCAATTCAGCATCATTGTACTTTATAAGGATGTTTATTAAATGTGTTCTACAAGGCAAGATGGAATCAGATCATTGGAAACGTGATAACATAGTGGAGGCCCTCACCGAGGGAAAGGTTTGAGAACAAGATTCGAGTACCCATGTGCACTTAAAAGAAAACACTTTTGTTGCCTATGGGAGTTGTGAGAAGTGAGAACATCATAAATGGAGGTTCCTAAAAGGTAGCAGTAAGGCTTCATCAATATCAAGGAGGCTACGACTTGTGAGTTATGATGGAGTATGTAACCAATGCACACTATATAGGAATGTGGGTGTATGGAGTCTATAGACACTTTGTGACTTCCTGTATTTTTAGCAAAGGTCAGACAGAGGCTCTGTATTACTTTTTATGTGCCTTTATGACTCTGTTTACGTCGCCTTTGAGGCATTGAGTGGTTGTTGTTTTGTGGTTTCTTTTCCCCAGCTTACTGCCACTTGACTGAGTGATTGCCCTTCCTTGCCATGCAGATAGCGGGCAATTTTCAAGCTGTAAAGAAAGCACTCTTGTCGATATCAAGTTTTCTTCATGAACACTCCATATCTGAAACATGCCATCCAGATTCATATTCGCACAGAGGTTCACATGCATCCGATCATCATTCCAGAGGTTTCATGACATCTTCAGCTTCTGAAAACATTGCTCCTAACCATAGGATGATACCAGAGGAAGATGTCATGTTTAAATTGCTATGCCCAGCGGAAAAAACTGGTAATTTGATAGGAAAAGGTGGCTCTGTTATACGGGGGATCGAAAATGAAACTGGAGCATCCATCAAGATCAATGAATCTGTTTCGCCTGATTCAGATGAGCGGGTTGTTATCATATCAGCACGAGAGGCATGTCATTATAAATTATATTATTATAATACTCCACTATTTTGCACGCTATATGTTTGATTTTTTTTTTTTGGATACGTTAGGTTTTAGTGTTTTGATATAGAATATGATTTATTCTTCTCCTTCTAGTGTGGATATTCTTAGAAAGTTCCTAGGCAATATAAAAAAAAAAAGAAATAGATGCAAGCTAAATGCTCGGGTTTACAAATTAAGTGCTATATTGCGGCGTAAATGAAGTTTGTTTGATTTACGTAAGGATTTGGGAATCATCTATGGGTTTAGTGTGAAAAAACAAATGTTCTTTTTGTTGGTCTGGACAGTACTTTTTCTAAAAGCAGAAATCATGTTTCAGGAACAGAACTGCGAAAGGCATCGGATAATCTAACTACTTTATGTTATAATCTAAATCAATGACATCTATTAAAATAAAATATATTTTTCTGTTATACAGACTTAGAAGGGGAGCCTTGGCGCACCGGTTAAGGTGTTGCTGTGTGACCGAGAGGTCACTGGTTCAAGTCCTTGGAGCAGCAGCGGCCTCTTGCCAGAAAAATGGCAAGGGAAGGCTTGCGACTATCACACCCTTGTGGTGGGACCCTTCCCCGGACCCTCGGGGATGCCATTGCGCACCGGGCTGCCCTTTTACAGACTTACACTGATCAACACTGTTTTTCATACTCAGTTTCACTTTTTTGAACATTTACAGAGTGTGGACTTAAAGCGATCACCTGCCCAGGATACTGTCATGCGTGTGCATAATAGAATAGCAGAAATTGGATTTGAACCAGGTACTCCAGTTGTTGCTCGACTCCTTGTGCCGTCACAACAAATAGGTTGTTTAATGGGTAAAGGAGGCTTCATCATCAATGAAATGAGAAGATTCACTGGTGCCGGTATTAAAATTTTTGGCAAGGACCAAGGCCCCAAATTTAGTAATTGCAAGGATGAACTTGTGCAGGTAACATGCTGATGGGTTTTAAAAGATGTAGTTTCATTATCTAGGGTGGTCAAGGGCCTCAAGGCTGAGCACCTCAACTTTTTTATAGCTTGGACGAGGGCTTTTTAGTGGCCTTTTTTTCCCCCATAAAACCTAGTTATAATTAAATGCGTAGCGGCTCATTAAAGTGGTTGCACTTTTTCAATGTCGAGTAGTTGTCATCATTTAATGCAATTACGGATGTAATATTCATTAGAAGTCATCTAGAAGACTAGAACAGCCTCCCTGGCCCATGCATAAGGCTGTCCAACTCCTCCACCCCCACCCCATCCCAGTTCTCTGTCACTTACCAAACACAGGAGGTGTTGCAGTAATGTTTTTGTCATAGTCTTCGAAAATTCTACTTACATTATGGGTTTGTTCTTTCATAAATTGCCTTTCGAATTAGAATGTATCCGTTGAAATGTCCACTCTCCCCTCATACCTTGTAAAAGGATCTAAAAAGTATTCCCACACGCATATTCTACAGGTCGTTGGCAATGTTCAGTCAGTACAGGATGCTTTATTTCAGATTACGAGTAGGATCCGAGAGATTTTATTTCCTCCAAGGCAACACCTTTTCCAAGAGCCGTCCCCATCAGTTCATCCTAGACATGATCAGTTTTCCCCTGGTCATTATCACTCGCCTGTTGGATTGAATCATGGCTATGAGTCTTTTAGGCAAGGACCAACCCATCCATCTCCACTATCACATGGTATAGAAAGAATTGGTGGAGCTAATAGCGAACAAGACCGCTATCATTACAGTGGTGATAGAGCACCTTTGCCTCCTTATGTCCCTGAACGACCACCTTCTCCCAACTCTTGGTATCCCCAGGTTTGTTTCGTGCTCCTTCTAGTTTGAGGTTCAGTCAACTTTTGTTTAAAATAAGCTCTTTTTTGTAAATAAGTTCTTATGCTTAGCTAATATTCGTTTTCAGGCAGGCAACAATGCACACCCTGGCAGATTTTCAGATGCTGAGCCGGGGCTTTCTGGGGTAACAACAAGTAATAGCCAAAGGTAATTGCTATGTTTCTTGCTCTAATTAAAGTTATTGTCGTGATAAGAATAGGAACTTCCATATGTCAACCATTTCTTTAGTTTGACGTTGCTTTAATGATTCAATGAGTCGCTATTATCGTGTTTTGCACTGTGATTGAATTAAGCAAAATGGTTCACTAAATTGGCACACTTTTTGCTTGTTTATTGTGAAGTTAGTGTCATCCAATGCTATTCACTACACAATTTCCACTATGAGTCATCTTTTGCTATATTCATTTCACTATTCTATAATCTATATTATGCATGATAGCAAGCTAACAATATCATTTAAAGTGTAAAGATTTCGATATTCTGTATCTTTCTTTTCAAAAATTGGTCTATTCATCTCTTGTATTTAATTTTTCCTAATTTTTGTCTTATGATGCAGTGCTCAGATGCAGACGACGACAACTGTGGAAATTGTTGTTCCAAATATATTGCTACCTCATGTTTACGGCGAGAATAGAATAAACCTCAGTCATTTAACGCATGTGAGTTCTTAATTAAATCATAGTAATTTAAGTTATGTTACTTTGACTCTTCACTTACGGGACTACACCTTTGTTTGATACGACACTCAAGGCCATATTGGTATAGAATTCATACCCAAGCCTTACCAGTCAAACTCTTCTCCTTGAAGATCAAAGAGGGATGTCTGCATATAAAAGTAGAGAAAGTGTTTAAGCATTTAGTAGGACATTAACAAAAAAATTAAGCCTAATCTCTCAAACATCAGTCGATTTCACTTTTAAAAAAACTCGATATTTCAAATTTATATATTTATTTTGATTTTTTTACGTAGAGAGCCTGTTCTTCATTTTAGGATTTGAGTCCCTATGTCTGAAAAAATTTTGAGTTATGCAAAGTCAGACATTTGGATATGTGCTTGTGTCTACCATATGTATTTAGACCCGATGGACATAATTCGGTAGTTCTTGGCTCCTTGCTCTAATGGGGACTATGAGAGTAATAGTCTTAAAAACTAGTACGTATTTTCTTTATAGCTTTGTAACCTGTTGGCCTTTATGATTTTTTGGATCCAGTTATCTGGAGCAAATGTAGTTGTTCACGATCCAAAGCCTGGGGAGAGCGAGGGTAAAGTAGTATTATCAGGAACTCCGGCTCAATTGCACACTGGTCAATGCCTTGTTCAAGCCTTCATTTTCTGCGGCCAGCCTTTTTGACGAAAACTGCAACTAAACAACTGTTAGGAAGGCAAGATGTACATTTCTAGATAGTGTCTATAGCTGTAATTACTCCTGCTTTCCATCTAATTGTAAACCAGATCCATACATGAGGTCACCTACATCTTTCATGGATATATATCTTTTAGCTTAAGCTTTTGTTCATTCTTTTTCTTTTGTTTCTTTCGAGATGTTGGATTTGGGGAAGCTTTGTCTGTTTGACGTGTTGTGTTATCAATTATCGAGCTTGGTAAACTCCGAAGAGTTCTATTGTTCATTCTTATAGTATTGATTGGAGTAGCTTAGGACATGGTCATCGATGTCTGGATCATACTGTTTCTCAACAGATGTGTGCAGTTTTTGAACTCGAACTCGAACTCGAACTCGTTTAATGCAGTTTGTAAATACGAGCTATAAGAAACAAACGATATTACTACCTACATTATAGTAGGTTATTGACAGTATATATTTCAAAAAGTGCAACCAGTTTATTGGAATGAAGCCGCTATATATTGAAGCTATGGTGGTGCAGGTACATGTATGTAGTAGATGAAGGCAAATGAAAATGAAAATTTGTGATAGTTGTGAATTTTGTTGTATTTAAATGTGGTAGAAGTTCAATAGAAAAAAACACAGTTTAATAGTATCTTGATAATATTGTTAAATACTCCCTCCCATTCATTATAAGTGTCTCATTTTATTAAAATACTCTACCCATATATTCAAACAATGGGACACTTATAATGAATGAGAGGGAGTAGTTCATTTGAATATTAATCTTCCCGGGAATTTATCTTCCCTGGGTGAATCAAATGACTCCATAAAGCATATAAAGAGGAAATCATAGTCAAGAGTCATGACCCTCCTATATAGTTGAATACAAATGGGAAAGATTATATTTTAGTCTAAATTTTTTTGGTAGAAAAAACGAGTGACCATTATTGGAGATAATTTTTCGTCCATCATTAATATTTTCTGTCCATCATTAACAAGAACCCGAAGGAGTGATCCACCGAAGTTAAAATGTGCACTTAGTTGTCTGTCCATTTAATGAATTAGCTAATACATCCTACAAAATTGATTTATCAATGTCGTGAAACGTAATTAATCGGCTTATAAAATTGATTCATCAACATTCCCGACTGAGATCTCATGACTTATAAAATTGATTCATCAACATTGCGGACTGAGATCTAATGAGATATAAGGACTTCTTGAGTTGGTATAATCCTATTCGGTTTTAATTAATCAGCTTTGAAAGAAGACAAATTCCAAAATTGTCAAAAACAACTACCTCTTTTGTGCTGTGCTTAATTACTCTTCTAATAATTCCGAAAATCGATCGAAAAATATCCCAATTTGAAAGAGACCTAACATTCATTTTGCAAAGTACAAACACACTAGTACTGTACAAAATACCATCCAAAATTCAATGTAGGATAATTTGGAAGATGATACGGATACACGAGGTGTATGAGTTTTTCCATACACGACCAATTACATTGCGACACGTGGCAAACTAGAG
>JAYMSF010000132.1:0-20652 GCA_036897335.1 Silene vulgaris | reverse complement strand
TTTATTATTTGTATTATGATTTATGTTTAATTTCCATTTGTATGTAGTTTATGTTAATTTGATCGATTTTTCTAGTTAATGATGGTTAATTTGATTTAACATTTATATTTGTGTTCATTTGAATGGGGATTAGGTTATTGTTATGTTAATGCTGGATTTGTTGTTATTGTGTTTGATTTCTGTGATTTACATTTCATTATAAAAGCTTTCGATCCCCGGAAAGCGGTTATTCCACTGGACTATAAAGTTTGTCATTTCTGTTCCGATTATTTTACCTTGTTGGGGTATAAATGGTGATAGGGGCTTTGTCATTTGAGTAGCTAGCTAGATGGTAAAATTTTGGGTAGATTGCGGAGGTGCAACTCTGTAGCTGAATCGTTGGTTGCTGTTTGGTCTAGTAAATGATAGGGTCTTAGTCATCTTTTGCTGTGTTAGCTGAATGTTATGTGTTGGAAATGAGGACAATGTTTTGACGCCCAGTCTTTAGTGAACTATTTGGTTCACAATGAAGAATGTCATGCGTTCCTGATCCTGTTGGTGTTAAATGTTTCTCGGTTATTTTGTTAATCAAGTTTTTAATTACCTGTCGATGACGGTGGTTATATGAAATGATGATTGGCATGTTCTTCTCCAAGGGAAATAACTGCTTTCAACTTCTGTCTGACTACTAGAAGTAGTAGGCATATGGAAAAGCTTTTCTTGTTTTATTTTTAACTTGTTGCCAGCCAATTCCATGGTAATTCACCTTGAATCACATCACTTTTTTCTTTTTATCTTGCCTTGTCGCCTTTAAAATTTGTCTTGTCGATCCGTAAAAGAGAGATGAGGATTTGTATCCACCTTTTCTGCTGTTTGGTGATGAACTCTTACATGCACTACCATCTGATCTCTTGCATATTGACAATTGACAAATGAACTCTTTGTACAAAATTGCATAGTTTTGTTTTCATGCAATTTGAAGTTTTTTGTACGTATTGTTCTGCCTCTGGTATCTGATGTCCTGATTTATTATTGTGGCTGGACATCTCGTTTTTGAGGCATATATAAATTTTGAGTAGATCTTGCGACACATTTGGCTGTACTATCCATGAGCCTTATGTTACTTTAACCCTATTCACATTTCAATTTCACATTCATTGTCCTTGAACATCATCTGTTACCGTGTTATACTTGCTGATATGGAGTATTTACTTCGCTTTTATTTTTCTTAAATCATCGATAAGAGTCATCCACTGTTTAGTTTTTGTCCACTGTTATTCTCAAGCAAAATGCAAACCTGTGGAAACTTTACTAAATTATTTGATTGTTTTTGTCATGATAGCCAAGCTGGAGGAGGCCAAAGGGTATTGATTCTCGGGTGAGGAGAAAGTTCAAAGGAGTTGTATTGATGCCCAACATCGGGTATGGTTCTGACAAGAAGACCCGCCACTACCTTCCTAATGGCTTCAAGAAGTTTGTTGTTCACAATGTTGGAGAGCTCGAGCTTCTCATGATGCACAACAGGTAAACTTTTGACATCCTCTAAATCTCATTGAATCCTTTCAGTATGTTTTCTCTTCTCTTTTCTTAAACTGATTGACATTATTGCTGTAGGACTTACTGTGCTGAGATCGCCCACAATATATCAACCAAGAAGAGAAAGGATATCGTTGAACGAGCAGCCCAACTTGATATTGTTGTGACTAACAAGCTTGCTAGGCTCCGCAGCCAGGAGGATGAATGAGTGTAGTTTTCTCTTTAAGTTTACGCTTAATGTTTCATTTGAACAATGTTTGTTTGTTCTTAAGTTGGGTGATTTTGATCCTTGACCCCGGAAATTGTACCAATCAGATTTATGCAGTCTTGAATTTTATAGTTTAGATTCTCTTGGCTAAATCATCCTCTCCAAGCAGTACGTCTGCTCATCCATCTTTCGTAGATGTGAAATCTTCATCGAATAGGCCGTCGGCAATAGTGCTCGACATTGTCAATATAGTTATCTTTAGAGACAGGCTTGGCTACAACGATAGTTAAACCGCGTATTGTCCAACACTTGCACTTCAGTGTGGTGCCTCTGATATCCTCTGGTGTTGCTGTGTTTTCCTTAATGCTGAGCCTAAATGTCTAATTATCATTTAGATTTAGCTTGGTGCGATTCAACTTGGTCTTAAAAACTGAACATTTGATTAAAAACTGAACATTTGAGTGTTGATATAAATGAAGGCGTTGTGAAGCTGTCTGTGGAAAGCCATTTTCGATTCAACTCCGATTTGCCCAAACACCTGAGTACCCTTTTTAAAATTGGATTGTTTCTGTTTGTGAAAATCCAACCGGAAATCAAAATCTGGATCGGGTACCTCAGAGCATTGACAGCATTTATGTACATGGATAATGTAAGACACATCTGATCCGATGCTTGTAATCGTTGCTTGGTCGACCCATGAAAGACCTATGCAAGTACATTAAATTATCATCCTCTTGTAATTTTGAAATAATTATATTTGATTTTGATTTGTAGAAATATATCTTATACTTGTGTAAAGGTAAATTGGCAAATTTGTTATGTTTGATTTCTTAAAAAGCAGCAATATGTCAAATCTGTCCACTAATGCAAATATACAAAACGCAAAATCATTAATCAACTCATAATTTATAAAAATAACAAATTAACAACTCATTATTTACTAAAAATACAAAGTTATAAAGTTAAAGCATAATGTTTTTTGTGCCACAACCCATGACACGACCCGAGCATCAGGTGAGCCCACAGCTAACGTCCAACGAGCCAAACACAACGGTTTTCCTGGGTTGTTGCTTGACATACCTAGCCACATTCTAATCTGTAGGCACGACATGAAACTGCGCTAGGTGTTAGAATGCTGTGTCATTTCAAAACACCAACCCACTTCAAGCTCTAGAGTCTAGACCCACAAAGTTGGTCCATCTGCCCAAAGTAGTCCGGTTCATGTTTCTCGTTTCCCAGACCACTCATCCTGGTGGATGACTTTCGCTTTCTGGTTCCTTTCCAGAACAAGCAACCCTTCTGCAACCCTCACATCACATACCTGCACACAAATACCACTCATATGAGAGGTTCTAACATTTTACACAACAGAATTTGGTTGGCCTCAATTGTGAGAGTGTGAGACCGTCGCATACAAAAAGCCTCGTTTATACTCTATACCTGCAAAACTGATGAAGTTTCATCGCCCCTTTCACCTAGTTCGGACTCCGACTCCGTCTCCACTGCACTGCTTTTAAAGCTGAAATTCGGACACAATGTAGAGTGGATGAATGAGGTTGAGACATCAGCTCGCACATACTGAGTTGATGGAATTGTTACGGTTTCAGTATTCGCAGGATCATAGCAAGGGATTCCGAGCTCAGTCTGGATTTTACCCTTGAGGGTCGCCATTTTAGGCTTCTCCCCATGAACAAGCATCACATGCTTTGGGCTCAAAAATTTCAGAAGATCCATTATTCCTTTACTGTCGGTGTGAGCGCTAAATGCCAGTTGATGAATCTACACTTGCACCAAAACCAATCATAAATATTTAGTTAGTACGAAGTCTGAAATTTGTGGACAGGGACTGGTGAGAAGGCAGGAGGGAAAAACAACAGCATAACCACAGAATTCACACCCAGAATAACATAATGTTTCAAAATCTACGAGGAAGATTTTCACTTTGGTGCCATGGGGATTTGGGGAATATTCCACCTTAGTTCTCGACGTAGCTTAAATTTATACCTTGTCTCGTTAAAACACGCATATAATCGTGACAGAACCGAAGAGTTCTTGTGGCTAAGGTGTAACGTTAGTGACCAAAAAATGTCGTATATAAACAAGAATCCAAGGTACGACAAGGAACCAATAAAAACAGAATATATTGGCAGCTGAAATATCAAGGAATAGCAGTAACCTGGCATCGCACATCAATCTGTGTATCCTTATCCAAATCGATCTTTGTAGGCTTGCCAGACATAAGTTTATGTCCTATCGTACCCGCAACACAATACCTGGAGGGTACATAGTAGTGTGCAGTGTCAGAAGCAATCACACAGTCCATATGAATGCGAAAGCTCTTGGATACTAAACCACGACTCCACGAGTAGTCTCTTACATTCAACACATAACCAACCTGTCCAATCTAACGGCTATATACACGTGTATCTTCTACATTTTGCATAAGCATATTTTGGATATGAAAGGATATATTAAGCGGAAGGACAGATTTTGTATAAACGGATATTTGACAAGGCATTGATTCAGATCTGAATTCTGCAAATATAAAGCAACTCTGCACATTGTATAAAATGAACCTCTGAAATGACCAGTAAATCAGTTTTACGCACCAGAAAAACGGCCTCCAAGTAACCGGAGGTAACTACGTAAGAGTGCAGAGCTTAAATGATGTATGAGAATGCAGCTCAGATACTGTTCTTTTACAATATACGGAGTATAAGAACTTTCAAGCAAACATATGTACTCCATCCCATTATATCGTCTCTCTTTGAGTGGAGGATCTATGAAAGGTACATACGTACTCCACAAGTGGAGGATCTACGAAAGGTACAAATATACTCCATCCCATTTATATTCTCCCTCTTTGGCTTTGGTAGTCGACTTTGAAAGCTATTTTCTCGCAATATACCGTAGTTACAACTTTCTGAAAAGATAATATGAAAATAGATGTTTTGATAAAAATCAGAAAGTAACGAATTTGACAATGTACCTTTATAGATATCTGGAGAAATCAAAGTCAGAAGTGGACAATATAGAATGGGATAGTGATTGTATAACGTAGAACCGTCTATGTCAAGGGCAGAGCAACTCTGTGTAGTGTAATGGAACAGCCTTGGCAATATCACGTAAATCTTACCCCCCACCCCACCCCACCTCCACACACAGACAAACCCACCTAAAAACTTTACTTCAGAGTTCAGAGGTAGCAAGTAGCAATCTCATTCAAGGCTGGGCAACAATAACAGCTTACAAGCCGCAGGAAACTATGTATCTACAATTTAATTTCATCAAAGGAAGCGTCTTAAGAGTCCACATAACATCTCCTCAGTGCTCAGCTCCTTGACGAAATTAACACCCCAGATAAAGTAGAAGCACAGTAGTAAATATTCCAGAAATTTTTTCCTTGTTACCTTAACTAAACAGCAGAAATAAGGTATAGAATAATAGATAGAAATTAGAATGAATACCCAGGTAAAGTGACAAGATTTTTTGCCGATGGTGCCCATTGCTTGAAAACTTCCAGTGAAAAACCGCCATTTATCATCCCCGGCGTTGCAAAAAGAACACATGGACCAGAATCATTTATCATAGCGCGATCAAAACTGCACACTGCACAACTTAATCTGCATAAGTAATTGTACACCAGAGGAACTGTGTCTGACTTAAAGAAAGAAACTCAGACAAAAAGTGAAGTTATGCTGAACAAGTTATGCAAGAACGGAAAAGATAAAAAAGTATAAAACCTCTTAAAATTCAATATCCTAAAGAATAACAATGAGCCTTCTATGAGACTGCAATACATCATACATGTGAGCCAACCCAAAACTCTATGTTACTCATTTAATTATAGGTTTATTTAGTGACAGACCATTATTAGAGATGGGATCGTAGACTACATGAATTCCATGGAAACAACACCAGCAAATACCAAATTTCTCATACAAAAACGTGGGAAAGATCTGTTAAACTATACTTTGGTCCGTTCATCTTTAGTAAACGAAGTAAGGTTTGTTAATATGAGACACGGTATTAAATCCGGAGCACGACTTTGTATAGACAGTGCTTTGTAAGGATTTGGAGGGGTTGCCGCCACATCAGTCTGTGGTAGTTTAAGCTGCATGACTTGACTTAGAGAAAGGCCAAATATAACCAATTAACCATGTAAAAACTGAATGTAGATCATTGAAACAACTGCACACAACCACGAAGTACAATCAGCAAAGTAAGAAATACATCATCAAGACACATCAGAAATACAGGAAGCCCTTAACAAAATTAATTATTGATAGATAGCCGTCATTTCAAAGTTTCAAACAAGATGTAACTGCAGCAAACTAAGAAAGACTGGTGATGTATGCAGGCAAACAAAGAAAGACTGTGATGGCGAATGAAGTATTGTTTTAAGAGAATCGTTATTCGAGTCATAAATGACAATTTTCAACAATAGGCAAGGAGTTACTAAGACGCCAAAAGTTTTAGCCAAAGTAAAGATTCCTCTCAGAAACCTTTTAAATGTACACAAGACTTGTGGTCACGAGGTGAAAAACTAGATCCCAAACCAATATATTAAGAAACAGAACCACCTTTAACTGATACATCCTACCAAATTTACTAGTGCAGTGTCCATACCATGTTTAAAATCAAATGCATTACGCGTAGTGAACGCCTCTTTCACCTTCTGGCTCGTCCAGCTTATAAGCATCTTGGAATACATGTTAGCTTGGATTGTCAAGCCTGAAAATGAACGTCTAATTACAACAAGAAAGCCTCACAAAAAGTTATGAGCAGTATATGAAGAAATAATAATAATTCATTCTGCTCTTTAGTCTTTACATGTTTCAAAATACAACAACAACAACAACAACATCAAAGCCTTAAATCCCAAAATGACACATGTTTCAAAATATGTGACCAAAATTATGAGAAGTGTAAATAACACACTTGAATGGAGGGAGTACAATCATTAAGTGGAAATAAATTTTCCTCACAAGAGTTTGTTATCTTTAACGCTATTTGAAGGTATAAAAGATCTACCATTTTTTCATAGGCTAAGCTGGGGGTAATTGTTACAGCCTTACAGGTAATGAAGGCCAAAAGCCCAAAACAAAGGAGAAAATGAGGGAATAAAAGTGGTGAAGGAAAATAACAGGTAGTGAAGGGACGTTGAAGAGAAAATGAAATAGTATAGACCTCCGGGAAGAGGAGGAAAAAAAACAGATTAGCCTATGTCAAAATAGAAGAAAAAAAAAAGGAAGGTTCCAACGAAGATTTTAGATAAACAGAAAAGGAAAGCTCAACCTTAACATGGCCAAGACGCAAACTTTTTTCTGATTAGATGTCTTACACTCCAACTGGTTTTCGGCGCCATTACTTGAATCTTGAATTCATAAATAAAACTAAACACTAGTTTGAGGTTATTGTTCTTTGGCTGGGATATAATGGAAATAATAAAAAGGGTTCTTAAAATACCTTCTACCATTCTTTTTCAAAGAGTAGCAGGATCTAACTTTCGGACACTAGGGAAATTTTACAAAAAAAAAAAAAAAAGTTAGGTTTGAATACTATAATGAGGTGAAATTTTTCTGCTTTGTCTAGCTACCCTGAAACTCTAAATATTCTTCTGTCCAAATAGGAATCTCAACTGTAAGGTGCGAATGAGTGAGACGCATTCAGATGAAAAGGCACAAACATGACACAGAAGCTGTAGCTTTGTTCATTTCAATAAAGTTTAAGCATAATGAAAATGAACCTGCAGAGAAGTAAATTGGAACCTTCAAATTCATCCGTTCCCAATAGTCCTCTAGCAATATGCAGAGTTCCTATACAGTAAATTACACACTATCATAAAATATTACTACAAACACAGTTTTAGATATCGAAATTCGAAGCAATCAAACAAATTATAAGAAACAAGTTAGTCAGCAAGCACATGTACATTCTCAGTATATTTTAACAAAGAACAATATACCATCTGATTCTACTCCATTTGTGTAGGGCAGTAGGGGGATATAGGGATGACGAGTATGATATGTTGAGGACGTGTGATGCTTGACATGCGATGGCGACTTAATTTTTAAGAGAGAGATCAGAGAAAATTTACGACAGGCATAAACACCAGATAACCACCAGGGATGAAAGGTACTCAAAAGCACTCAGCAGGATTAGATATAGGTTGACTTATTTGTTTTTGCTTTGCTACTCTACCTTGCCTGCACTAGTTCAGTGGTGCAGTTGAAGTGCTTTGTTGAAATAAGAGAGCCAAAAATTTTGGTTGTCTAGAAAGTTCGGACTTAAGTTATAGGATTCGCTCGGCACTGGCGAACTATGAAATGCGTATCAATTCAAGATTTCAACCACTCCTATTACGACGTACATAAAATCAATGTAGCAAACACTCTATAAAGAGTATCAGTTATCGGGGTACTCATAAACAGATTAGGGACGGCAACCTTGGTTTGGACCACTAAAGTAGAGAACATGCAAATTTTAAAAGCAACTGGAGAAAATTTTAATGATGATTGGTAGAATCTCAATGCAAGCAAAATGAATTTTCCCGTCTCAAAAAAATAAATGGGAGGAACATTAATTGAGCCTGGCCCGTATATTGATACCCTTGAACTATGAAAAAAAGGGACAACTCTGAGCACATATAACTAAGGCAAATGAACCACCTAGGATTCTGGGTATAACAGGTACTGTCTCAAAAGAGTGAGGATACCTGAGCCCTCCCAAGAGCAAACGTAGGAATAAGAACCTTTCCTCCACCAGAAATACATTTATGTACCTGTATAATTGGGTAACAGATTAGCACAAGCCACAAAGCCATGACAGTATGTAATTTCTTGTACTCATGTAGAGAGAAACACAAATTTTATAGTCCGTCAGCATATCCTAAAATGCACGGGAAAGAAAGTCACAACAGTAATTCTGCTACAAAACTGGTTAAAAAGTCTCCTGATTGCCCCAGTAGACTATGTTTTGTGTAGAATAGATATAACAAACAGTTAAATGAAAAGCCTTTACAAGCATTTGCGTTTTGATGCACAAACTGAACACTCCCCACACCTGTTTTTTTTCACGGTTTAAATCTTTTGAGAAATCCTAAAAAAGTTATAGGACCAAAGTCCCTACAGATTATGAACATACTTAATCCTAAAAAATGCGTATTTTGTTAGGAAAATGAAAAAAAAAAAAAAGGGTTATGACACAGTCGTCAGAGATCCAAATATGTTAAAGATGTGCATTACAAGGAGATTTCCCCCTTGCTATAGCTAGAGGCATTGGTCAGGGCCTCCACTTTACAAGAGAAAAAAAGTCCATGATAAAATTGAAAATTGGAAACACATATTTGATAGTCCCACACACCCACAGAGAGATAACAATTCACGATCAAATATACAATGGGAGCGGCAAAAGTAGGATCACTTACAGCTTTCAGGAATTCTCTTTCACGAAAATATTTAGAATCTCGCACCGTTGTTGCATATGTTGACCTGTAAGAGAAAAACGAAAGAATAACCTTGTAAAAGCCCTTTATTAATCATTCTTACTTACCAACTGCAAACCCAAGTCGATACAGAGTATGAAATTTACCCACTATAATACTAATAATACTATATCATCTTGATAGCATGTGAGGGTAATTCAAGGACACATTTAGCTTCCTATCCAGCATTTCAGCACAATGCCAAAAGTTGATACTTACTTGTCAATAAGTCTTTCAGGTCTATTGAACTGGACAGTTAATGGTTTAAATTTACAGCAGTGTCGGACTAAGTACTAACCAAATGCATATCAATCAGATTTACGAACAAAAAAAATATAATTGTGTCACACGTCTAATGTTTCTAATCATGCAATTCATATATCTCTTCTTTTATCTCGACTATCATTTGATGTACAGTGGAAAATAGATACAACATCACCTAGTATCTGAATACTATCACATGGTAATTCCATATAACAAGCTTATATTCCCTCCATTTCTTCATGCTCTTCCCAAATTCCAAAATTTTATTCACATATCATGAAAAGTGGGAAGAACACGATGAAACGGAAGTTAGTAACATAATTGGTCTGACTTGTCATCAGTTTTCTACTAAGAAGATGCTTAGTCCTCCGTGGTTGTACTTTTTTCTGCTCAGTGACTAACTATTTCCCGGAATGCACGCTACTAAGCAGCACTATCAAGCATGAAAGTGCTGAAAATGGGTCAGTGTTCATCTCTCTTCATGTCAATGGAGCAACTCCATTTCCTAAAAATACAATTAAATTGCTAACCATTAACAAGTTTAAAAGTTTATTTGCCCGACAATACAAACCCACATTTCAGATCAACAGGAGTTAGAGAACTTTTTACACAAATGAAACCGAAAAGAAGATATACTCACTCAGTTATAACTAGGTCCAGCTGCAGACGATCAATTTGTGCCGCACCAAGATGCCTGTCAGGAGTCATGTTATAGTCCCCTGTATACACAATTTTAGCATCTCCCACACTTGCATAAATCATCGCAGCTCCAATCACCTGAAAACCACACTAGTATAAGGAACAGCAAAAGAAAAATAGAGAAAAGAAATTTAAAGGCCTAAGCAAAGACTTCTTCACAAGTTTAAGCAGACTGTTGGACAAGGCGACAAATAAAAACACAGAGAAGGCATTAATTTAAATTCTACCATTCACTCATTTGATTAATTCAGAAAATGAAAGATAGTCAAGCCCCTCTAGTAGAGGTTTCGAAAGATATAACTGTCTGCATTCCCCATATATACACAGTTTACTGAGCTAAAAAAAAGCATCGAGCATGCAACATCAGTGGAATTATTACACATGATGTTCCCTGTGGCTGGAACGCAATTGAACAAGAACTTTGCTGTAGAAGGGGGCATTTAAGTCTTCTTCTGTTCTGGTGCATTTTGGTGGCAATTTTTGTCATAGACACTTTTTGAAGCATACGTGGGAGGATCTGATTGTCGTATTATTATGATAAACAATTAACAAGTTATCTATATATGGAGTAAATCGAAATATGACAGGAAACGTAGCTAGTGTGGATAGCACAAACTAACTGTATAAAGGAAACCAGAAAGCTTCACATAACACAAAAGGTTGCATGTTCCTTTCCTTAAGTTCCATTAAAATCTTTTATCATCATCAACCCAAAATACTGCAGTGACGGGACTTTCGAGGGGTTGGCCGACATGGACCCCGCCAGGAATTTAAGTTTTACGTTGGTTGTACACAACAGTATCATGAGAGTTGGTGTTCGTTGGGTGGCCAGAATCAGTCAATTCTTACAGGAAATTACGTTACCATTTTTCATTATTTTAGAGAAATTACATTACTATTTCCCTTCAACATTCAGCAAAATAAATATAGAAAAGAAGAGACTGGGATCTTACATGGCCTGCGTAGTAGGCACGAATTTCAAGATCTTCATCAACCTGCACTGTTTGCTTTAAGTCTATAGGTATAACTGCAGAAAAAAGAAAGAGGATATTACATTCTTGATTTTCAAAATTTAGAAAGAGAGTCACATAAGTGTAAAATTTTTATACCATTTGATAGTTTCACATAGCATAAAAATAAGTCACACTAATAAACATGCCTCACTGTCAACTAAACTTACAAAAACATACCATTAAATTGGGAAACTGATGAACAATAGTACACCATCAGCTAAGAACTTGAAGCACTAGGTGAATTAAATCTAGAATGAGTATAACAGTAATCCCAAAATCACGGTGTAATGGGATAGTCAGGCAAATTTGATGGTTAGGAGTATCATCCATTATAGGTCCACATTCTCCAACAAAGGATTGGGAAAGTCAGGTGCATACAGTACCTGCATGCTACAACAAAATAAATGTTTACTATAATCTCAGAGGCCCTACTTAAATATAACATGCAAGGAACTTCACAGTAAATCTCAAAATTTCTTTAGAAGTTTAGATGAATACTTCTCAGAAGACAAGGCTATAGTGCTATACATGATCTTGGCCTCGGTTTTCGATGTTTAGTGTCTAAGAATTAAGCAGCTGAATGATTATGTTTGAAAAGTTGTAGGTGTCGTGTGAGAATAACTGCTAAAGAAGGCCTACTAACGGTCGCAGTCTACGGCTGTTTATCAGTATACAGAGGAATATTAAAACAAATTATAAAGTCATCAAATTGCGTTCAGAAAGAGAATTTGTTTGATTTTTTTTTTATTTTTTTTTGGAGGGAGAGAGGGGAAGTCAAGGTCAGCCAGATTTGCCTTATCTAACCCTTCAAATGTTTCCTTGTTTCATTGATGTTTTTGTATCTGTTCTCAATTTTAATGTTGATTTACCAAGTCTCAATGAATTTGCCTAAGAGGAGCAAGTGTTGTACCCATGAATCATGATAGCATCAAACTTCTAATATGACCGTTAAGCATTTTCTTCGAGCTAGTGCATAAAGTAACCAAGTCAAAAGTAAAGGAATCACGAAATCATTACAAGAAAAAAACATCACAAAAATGCAAATTCAAATGTTACTCCTATATGACATGAAAGTTTTTAAATTTCTATTCTATTTCCAAATTTTCAACCAAACCATGAGGAAAAGCACAAAGTTTTTTACATGTTGGCAGAGTCGCAAGATGAACAAGGTGGGACAAATAGAGAATGACAACGCAGAAAAAAAAATATTAAGCTCAAACAAAAGCTTACCTTTCTCCATGCACGCAGTTATTTGGTCTGCTGTAAATTGTTCTTTTCCCCCCATTTGATTGACCATCACTTTGCGATAATCCTCCAACATCAATGGAGCCAGAGCCTTTGTTGGATACTAGTGATCAAACAAATATAGTGAGCAACGGCAACGAGATGAAAATATCTCATGAAATAATAGGCGCAGAAAGCCTATCAAAGAAGGCAACACAATCTAGGTTCCCATATGAGAGCCAAAGAACAATTTTCAAGTCTGCCAAAGAAATATGTCAGTATTCAAGTCACTAATAAGCTCATAGTTTATCAATTTTGACATGAAAATATTTACGGAGTACAACTATACAAGACAACACAATTGCTCATCGCTATTTAGTCATCAATTTGACGGCCATTAATAATTGCTCAAACAATGGTAAAGGTATCAAACACATGGCATATTACCCAACACTAGTTCATTTCCTTAACTAGGCTCAGGCAGTCAGGCTTAATATCACGGGATGTCAGACAGAAGGTAATTCTCGAAACTCAAAAGTTCAACAAAAGTGAAGGATTAAAGTAAGAATCAAGTCATATGATGTGATAGCATACCGTCATATAAATTGGTCCACGATACCCACAAACTTCAGTGAAGTAAGGAAGCGCCCCAACGTGATCCAGATGGCTACAAAATGCAATCAAAAAAACAACAATTACATTCCAATTCCTACTGAAAACCATTATATGGGTCTCAACTCTCAACTGTAAAGCAACCCCAAAATAATCCCATTTACCAACACGGTCAGTGGCACAACCAGGCAATGGCTAGCAAGGGTGGTCGCTAAAAAGTTTCGATCTTTTTTGGCTAACTCTACACCCCCAACAATTTTTTCGCCCCCTAACATCAAATCCTGGTTCCGCCACTGAACACGATCACCATTCCCATAAACTATCCAACTAAATTAAGGGGGAAAAAACTGAACAATCATAAAAAAGGAGGAAAAAGACAATACAAGTGAGTGATGATAATGCAAGTCAAAGCTTGATCAAAGTCGCCAGTCTTGGAAATAAGCGAGAAATCGGGGTAACGGCGACGATCATGATAACCCATATGCATACCACAATCAAACATAATTTTCTTCCCATTCAAATTCACTACCACACAACTCTTTCCCACTTCTTGCCCCGCACCTTCAATCAAATTCATTCAAAAAACAACAATAATGAGCACAACAACAATTAACAACAACAGATTCAATTAATTAATAAAAAAAGTGAAATTTGAAGAGTAAAATGAAGATGGTAATTGAAAGTAAAAGTAAAAGGGTAATTGATGAGAAAGTTACAGACCTAGAACAAGACATTCAATACCCATTATGCTGCTGTATATCGTTGTGCTGGGAATTCAAGAAAGTTTGAATTTTTGCAGAGTTTTGAGGAGTTTGGGAGAAGGGCCAGAAGGCGCGGGTTTAGAGTGAGAGAAGACTGAAGAGTGGCTTCAGAATGGTGTTTCGGGTAATCCTGTTATTGGGTCCGGTTTTGTCGACTCGTAAAATAAGCGGGTACGGATAAATGGATAATACTATTTCGAATAAAGTGATAATAAAGTTGGGTAAAAATGCCTTTCGTTGTACCTATGTACTTTTTTTTTGTGAAGGAATGTACCTATGTACTTTTAGTCACTTGTATAGGAGTCGTCCGTAGTACCAGACGAGTAATTGTTTTACGATAATTTATTGAAAACGGTTTTACAAGAAAGTTTCATGTGGGAATTTGTATTAGTAGTGTCAATTCAGATTCTTAAACGAGGTCGTCTTTAGTAGGTCGTACTAGATTGTTCGTTATTCTCAAGGACGTCATTGAAGTGAGACGTAGGTGGATATAGGTTACCCCGCACTTGCATCTACCCAGCAAAACTCATAATTGTACCTGTCCCACGATATATACCACGCAGTAGAAGTTTCCAAAACCATTCGCGCTACCTACCACCCCCTTTACCATAATTTAATTCGATAGTTTTTCCGGTAAAAGTTAGTTTAATTACTAATTTTTGTCCCAAAAAGAATTATTCAAAGCGCGTAACAGTCATCCTCACACCTCCGCATCATCATTATTTATCCTTATTTTACCGAACAAGGTTTAGTTTAGTGGTCAAGACACTCAAGAGATAGGCAATAGGTAACGAGTTCAAATCCGTGTATCCTTTTGTATTGCATTACCGCCAGTTTATCATAAAAAAGATATCAGGAAGATACTTGAAGACCATACTGGAAAAATACAACATGATAACAAGAGCATCAAACCACACAAAAAACTTTCATGAAAGCTTTGTACAAATGAGCTACGCTCGATTATAATTCAACTGTGGTTTGAACAACGCGTAAAATCCTAAATCCTTCCTAAACGCGGAGGAAAAAACGCAACTATTGGAGTTGGAAAAACATCTATTTTTGTTTAAGAAAACAACACAACAAAGAACAGGCTAAATACAAGAGCCCAGTTAGCTAGTGCCAGTCTCGATAACCCGGGGACCTAAGTACGCTATACAGTCCATCTGCGCATGTTCTGGCACCTCAATCTCTTTCAACCACGCGTATGACTGTTTGTCGTCTTTCAAATTTTCCAACTTTCCATCTGCATTGCAGAATATACCATTCCGTTAAAAACATTGCTTTCAGAGCCAAGAAGAGAAAAAAACGACAACTGCTAATAATACTCCCTAGTTACTGCCACTGGTGTCTTAGAAAATATAATCAAATTATTTTGTTGAAATGATCAACCTAGACAATAGAAGGACAGGACAGTACTAATTATGACAACAAAGAAACTTGCCTGAAGATCTGCACTTGATTTCTTCGTAATAGGAACAGTCTCGGCCATCTTTTTTCGAGTAAGGTGGTCCAATGACATCAAGCACGACACAAGGCGTAACCGCAGTAAACGCGTGAATGTTGCCTCCTGAGGTGGGATATAGGACAGATGTGTCGCACGGTGCAGTGAATACACTGTCCGCTTTCAATCTTGCTAGCCTCGCTGCAAACAAATTCCGGGTTTAGCGGAAGGTTACACCAAATCCATTGAGAACCACAGAAACACGTATAAGGAGAGTATCATTTAACTAAACCCTGTGTACCCATTTAACAATTACGGATTATTTTATTAGGGGATTTAGGTAAACAACATGTGGTTTTACGATACTATATTACTGTCGTGCAAAATTTTAAAGAAGATTTTCTGTTATAACCGTACTCACATGATGAAGGCAATTCCTGATGTTCAGGTTGGACATCTCCAGAATCAGCCCAGTCATACGCTTTAATGTGCATTGTACCCAGAAGAAGTTTGCTGAAAACAGTCATTTCTGGGTGATTATGAAGGGGGATGACAGCTGATGCCGGAAGGAAAAAAAGAACCAGCTGCAAATTGAGAAAAAAAACAAGAGATTATCAGTCATCAGAAGAATATAACTGTATCTATCAACCCACTTTCATTTTCACAAAATCTCATATGAAACGATCTCTAGATAAAATTATCAGGAAACCGCTTTAATTGGATTCTAAAGTGCCTTTATAGGAGTGAGTTTTAATATTGGACCCAACCCTTTTATAGTTCACTTGTCATAATTTGTACTGAGTACCTATTTCTCATTAACAAACCTTTTTACATAGATTCGCTTCTGTTGTACTAGTAATCATTTTTGAACTAGTACTCAACGCTTTAATTCCAATTATACCATATTTTCACAATAAGTTGTTATAAGACTGGACTGATAGGATACTTAATGAGGTAAACTAATCGCTAGGTTCAGACAATCAGCCAATCATTAGGATACGGTCATACAGAACCTTGCCTGCATGTTTAATACACAAACAGAAATTCCAAACGACTCGAAAATGAAAATTTTTGCATCGGGATTTTAGGATTTGCCGCATGCTACTTTTCAACATAAGAAGCTCACAGACTTTTGATGGAGCTATTGGCCTTTTTCGTTATATCACCTCTTAAGATAAAGCCAATAAATACTCAATCTTTGGCTCCATTTGAAATAAAAGATCATGTATTTACGAATGATGATTCATGAGAATGCACTTACCGAAAACTTCATTTTGGGACATTCGTATACAGTGGTGCATAAGACTCTTGGAGGTTTGTTGGCATGCGTTCCTGGCTTGAAAAACGGTAGTTCTCTGCTCAGTCCCAAATCTTCAGGCTTCAGGCTATCTGAAAACCATTAAAGGACGTGAATTCATGTAATTCAAAGCTTCCAAGTGTATAAAGCATGAGACAACTTTGAGCCCATACGGAAGATTATTTATTTATTTGACAGGGAATTGGAAGGAGGCATAATTTGTAGATAATACTCCTAATGTATTACTCCGTATTTAATAAAATAATGGATCTTACCACTCTATTAAGTTACTTATAAAGTCTAAGTTCAGTTGAGCTCGATAATTTTACAGACTTCAACTGAACTATGTTTGGTAACTTTGTAAAGAAGTTTAATTTCTTCCACTGGTTTTAAATACCAGCGGTGGTAGAATCTTAATTATTCATAAATATTCCAAAACAACCTTTTACATACTTTTCAACTTGCTTGTTCATCAATATTTCTATATTGAACTTTTCCTTTTATGTATGTTATTTCTGGTCATTATAGTTTTTGAAAGCCACATACATAATCACACTTATCTACATCCACACGTAATTGCATAATTTAAGATTTAGTCACAAATTTTTACTCCACGGATAATTATATGCTATAAGAGCACCTGACTACATTTATAATCCCATGAAGGAAGGATTATGCGGAGAGTGTCCAAGAGCTTTTAACGGCCTCATATGCGATGAGAGTGTCCGAGAGCTTTTATTATAATAAGTTTGTCCACATGTTGAGCATATGTGACCACTGATAAACCAAAGAGCTTTATAAATCTAGGATCTACTACTAATACCGCTAGTCCACATATATACTTCTAACTTTCAAGTATTCAATAACCTCCAGATCTTTGGACGTAGATCCCGGCATCCCGCCAAAGAGTGAACTCATAACTTTTTTTTCTAGTGGGTGTGACTCAAGTCTAAACCCATTCTATGTCTAATTTCACTTTTGTTTGTCAATATCCATATTGTCTATAACTATAGGCGTAGCACAATCCTCACAACTAGCATGAGAAGTTATTCACTAATTTAGTTAAATCATCCATCATTCACAGTTTGCTTACGCGTGCAAATGTGCATGATGTACCTTTAATTAAGAGTAATCTGATAAGAAGCACATCAGGCCATCAGCACATGTATGTATGTCAACTAGATTAACGACTCATGCCTCATGCCTCATGCCTCGTGAGTGTTTATGATTGAGGTTTGAATATAATGTTGACATATGACACTAAAACTAGAGCAATGCACTGGACCATCTCTTTCAAGCCTTCTCCGATCTTCTCCTTCATAAAATAATATATTCTAGCCACTTGCATTTGTTATCCATGTAAGCAACATATACGGTATATTATTCATTTGTGAGAGTAAAAGTATGGAGAGAAGACCCGGAAGAGAAGGTACTTAGCATTGCTCGTAAAGCTAGAGCAATGCTATGGACGGTCTCTTTCAGGTCTTCTCCGATCTTCTCCTCTCACACACCGTAAAATAATATATTCTAGCCACTTGCATTTATTATCCATGTAAGAACAATATACAGTATGGAATTATGGATAAGGATTCACACACCGCAGTCCGCAACCCCTCAAAACTTGAGTAGGTAATCATGCTTTCAAAACACGCATGATCCTCCTACTTTCTTGATTCTATTCATTAGTGAAATTACTACCTCCATCCAATATATGTGAGGAGAAGTGGGGTGATAAAAGTTGAATGGAGGGAGTAGTTACTAAGAACAGTCAAAAAAAATTGGAGCAATTTAATTAAATTTCTTTGCTTTTTTGAGCTAAATAAAATATCATTTCATTATTCCATTACTTAGACGTATAACTTGGATCTTATATTTACTAAAATCCTGCATTATTGAATCAGATTAATAAGAAATTAATCATCCATTTCTTATTCCAAAATGCATGTGAAATGTAGAGATCTTCATGGAAATTTACGTGACACATTTGAAATCACATTTATGTCAATATTATACTAAAAACACTAAAAACTAACTCGAAAATTAAACCTCCATCCTATGTAAATTTACCTCTCGAATATCACAATAAAAATCTTAGCACAAAAACTAACATAGCACGATTTAACACAGTATCATATTCGCCCTTGTGACTCGCTTTGCACCAAAAAACAAATACTTGTGTAAGACGAAGAAGAAAAAAGAAGACTAACCAAGGATATTGCAAAGCTTATTGACATCATGAGGAGGAGGAACAAACCCAACACCCTTAAACACATTCTTACAAACATTATAAAGCCTTTGCAAACCCAAACAAATTGGAACATCAGTTTTTTCATCACAAGATACTGATTTCCTTGCATTATTCGACGACGACGACGACGACAAAGAAGAAGAAGAAGATGATAACACCAATGATCTTCTCCTAACAACTTTTTTCTTCTTTGTAACTCTACTACTTGTATTAACATGCCCAACAATCTTATGTTGAACCAACCCACCTTCCATTTTCCTTCAAATTCACCAACCCAGCAAAAAAAACACAATTTAATTCAATTTTATTCAGTGAGGTATTTAAACAAACACCTGGCGTGCATAACCAAAAAATCAGAAAATTTGACCTCAGAACACAGTAAATCAAAATTCTGGGATTAACCCAGGTACAGATCTGTGGGGATAAGTGTGAAAACCAAGATGGGTATGTTGGAAAGTATGAAAGTTGAGAGATTTTTGATACTTTTTTCGGATAAATATGATAATGAAGGGAAAAATTTCTGTGTGCTGTGTGTTATAAACTAAGGAAGAAGGTGCAAAACTAGGGGCCATGGTATTAAGAGATGTCTGACTTCTACTAAAAACCAGGCAGTTTGGATATTTGTAGTGGGAAATACTTGGTTTTTTGTTACTTCTAGTTGTTACCCTTTTTGTATGGTGGGAAAAGTGGGTAAAAGAGGGATGATGATTAGGAAAATCACAAAAATGTGTGAATAAGGTTTTAATCTATTTCTTTCAAAAAAAAAAAGGTTTTAATCTATTGAGAGATTATTTGTATTTTTTACCAATTTTAATTTGAGACATGTTTAAAATAAAATGATTCTTATAAGTCATAGCAAATTAAATTGTACTCTCTCCAGTCAACTCCATACTACATTTATTCCTATTTTGGTCATTTAACTCAATACTACATCTTCTAAAAATTGCAAAATAATGGTCCATATTGTAGATAAGCATATTTACTTAAAATGTCACTCAATGACCCACTCTAATTGGATAAGCATATTAATAAAACATTTTTACTTTCCACTTGTATACCTTCAATTATTTTCTATTGATTTTCTTAATACTTGTGCAAAAAACTTAAGTGTAATGTAGAGTTGAATGGAGAAGTTGTTGAGAATGAAATAGGGTTGTTGAAGGCAGGGTTGTGCACCAGTCCAACACTGAAACGTAACCAACTCGGTTTACAAAAATTTGGACTGAGACCGGACTGGTTGGACCGGAATTTGTCTTTTAATGCTCACTTTGTCAAATTCCGATCCAAAAAATAATATGTTTAAAAAATATTTTAAGAGGAAAAAAACAAATAACAAAAATTCCGGTTTTTCCGAACCACCCTTAAAAATCTGGCCCAGACTAGACCGGAACGGAAACCGAAATATTAAAAAACATTGGAGTATTGGACCGAAGGTCAAAACCTACTTGTATTTTGATCTCTTTTTAGATATTTTTGTGAGCTTTTAAGTTTTGATTGTTTCTTTAATTGACTCTTTAACTTCATACTAGTTCATATCCATTATTTTGACCTTTTCATAAGGCTAAAAAAGGGGGTGTCGGGGCTTGTCCCTCATTTGCACCAAAAAAATAAAATAAAAAAGGAGGTTACTTCAAAAGATGGGGTAATTAGGGAAATTTGAGGGGGTGTTGTACTTGGAGGGGGTTTATTCTGATTGAGAAATAAGTAGGATTTATCAATTCTTAAAATTTACAAATTTGTAATAGTATAAACTTGTAAAATTCATGTCCAATTGTATCATAATATGTCTCATTTACAAATTTGTAATGGTATGACTTAAATTGTATTTCTATATATAAATATTTGATCTTGTGGACATACAAGAGAATTAATGTAGAGAAATAA
>JAYMSF010000131.1:0-20670 GCA_036897335.1 Silene vulgaris | reverse complement strand
ACCCTAGGCAAAGTAAGATACGCAAAAATAAGGAAAAATACTATTAGGATAATTGATGTTAAAAAAAATATATTTTTTTAATGTAAAAATGGCAAGTTTAAAAAGATGGGAGTATATGTCTTTAGATTTCTCATCATAAAATTGCCCGTCATAGTAGCCATTTAGATACCTGATATACCGACCCAAATGACAAATATAATTTTTTTTTTCTGAGGATAAATTCACAAATATAATCTTTGCGTGTAGATTAGTAAATCGTTGTTATGATTTGAAATCACTTGAACTCAAAATTAATAAAAGGAATGTCGAATATTTTGTGCATTGAATGTTGAAAAAAATGTCGGCTATGTATTATCTAAATCACTTCAGAATGGGACAACATGTTCTAAATCTTGTCATTACTAGTGAAAATTACATCTCAATTGATCCAAAATTCCAAAGTGGTTTTCTTGTCCTCAAATGCTCTTGAAGTAACGGTCATTAAACATTATGACATTATCGCTAAACATAAATAGTTCGGGTCCTTAACACTTAAAAACCTAAAGGTTAGACCCTTCTCGTGCTCTTAACTCCACATCATCGAAGTACTCCGTATCAATCATCGAGATTAAACCCCCGAGTGATAACTACCACTCATCATAAATCCACCCGCTAAACTGTCTAACATTACAATAACAACAAAACAAAAAATGAGACACAATAATAGAACAAGAACCGATTCCCACCCGATCCGATTCTACCAATAAAAACATCACATACCTTCCATTGGTACTCCAAATCACTTGTTTAATCTAATCACTTTAAAAAAGAAACACAAAAAGATGATGATAAAGCGATTCTTAGACATTGATATTCGTTGCTTAAAAGAGTAGAGTATATATTAACAAACAAATTTTATGATTAAGAATCAACATGGTGGTTACACCAGTCTGACACTCCTCTCTTCTCACGTCTCTTTCATTCATTTTTATCATCAAATCCCATTTTACGGTTAATCTCTAACGGTTACCTTCCTTAAAAACATCTTTAAATCTCTCTTTTTTTCATATTAACTGTCTGAAGAACATAAAATAAACTGTTTTCTTTACTTTTTACTGAAAATGGTGTCCAAAAATGTGAACTTTCATGTTTTTAATGATGATTTTGGGTTGTTTTGTTGATGTTAATGTGATTTGGTGATTTGGGTTGTTGGAAATGGAGCCTCCGAGTGGTGTTTGGGCTTCTGTTTTGCAGTTTCTTCGTTTTTTGCCTTTTTTTGTAGGTCTGCTTCTTCTGGGTATCATCAAAGGTTAGACCTTTCTTCATCTTTATGTTTATGTTTATGTTGTTATTCTTGATGTTTGTGTTGTGTGACTGTGTGAGTGTTCAAATCGACATTCGAGTCTGGATCCTCTGTCCCATTTTCGTGTCCTATCTCGTGTTCTAGTGACTCTTCATTTGACACGTATGCATTAATTGTTGATATAGTGTGTGAATCATATGAGGATGATGTGGAAGGTATTGGAATTATAGTTAAATAAATGATTGGGACGGAGGAAGTTATTGCTACCAGTTAGTTACACTCATTTTTAGTTGATTGTGGTTAGTAATTGAATTCAGATTCATCATCTACTTGTTCACTAGTCGAGATAGAAAGTGCGCGAAATCAATCCTAGTTATTTGTTTATCTATTCCATTTTGTTAAACCTTCTATTTTGAGAGTGTTTTTGATGGGTAAATTGATCATCTAAAAGCGGTATGGTACACTTATCGTCCAGAAGCCTTAGGCAGAATTTGTTACTTTCCCAATTGTGTCAAAAATTAGTTGAACAAATGACGGGGACAGGTTTTTTGTTCTTTGAAATGGTTTGTTTTTGAAATGATACTCCTTAGTTAGTTTACTTTGTTATACAGTTTGTGTTGGATACAAATTCTCAACTTTTGGTTATTTAATAGTTTGTGGCATATTAGTATAAAAGGAACATGGTGACATAATACCGAAATCTACTGCTTTAGTACTAGTAGTAGTAAGGGATGACTATAAGAAAGTACCTATTGTGGAATTCTCCTTGCATATATGGTAAGAAGGAGGTATAGTTAGTTTGAGTAAAAAAAGGCTATACTCCTACCGCTTAACTGTCTTTGCGATGAGACTAGGGCTTTTAATGGCATTAGAAAATGTGGCAACTAGGATTAAGTGGCTATTGTTTTGAAGCGTTGGAGTGGATTACTTGATTTCAGCTAGTCTTAAGGTATGTTTCTATTTTTGGATCTTGCGTAAGAGCTCAAGGAAGTTTAATGCCGGTTGGTGTGTCGTTTATTTTTGATGTGGAGCTGTCTCCACTTCTATTATGTGATGTAACTCTAATCACATTAGTTGTGTACGCAATTGAAAGACGTTGAGACCACCTTATTTGATTGTAATTCCAATCACTTAAGTTGAACCTTTGCACACACCTTAAATGGAAAGATGTATTTAGTTACTCTTCTTTCTATGTCATCTCATTATCTACACGTAGATTATCACCTTTTTTCTACTAAATCCAATTCATTACGTTGTAATTCTTTGATCAAGTAGAAAGTTTTTACTTGTTTGGGCACAAGAATTAATGATAATCAATAAGATGTGGTGGAGAATGTAAGTTGAGGGACGATTTGGGGTCATAAACTTAATGGGCGGCCAAAAAAAAGGAAAGTAGGAACTTTATCGTTGGTTACCATGCTTTTGCTATGTAACATGCTATCTGTATTTGGAGCTTTCATCATTAGATTCTAGGTGGTATAGAATCATGTGTTAATGGACTTGCCAATGTATGTCTTCTTTGATATTTTGAGTGTGAGGACTTAGAATTGGATTTCGTGATAAGTTGAGCTAAAAAATGCTGTTATGATTGTCAATCTTAAGCGCTAATTTTTATGCGTGTGCAAAAATAATAATTAAAAATTCCATTCTTATTGTGTTGCTTTTCGAATTAGTTTATATACAAACCAGTGGTTTAGATGATGTATTTAGAATTGATCAGTTCAAAAGGGCAAACTATAATGACACATAAGTTCAATTGCTTTTCAATGTCTTTTCTTGGAGTTCTGAATTGTCTTCCTCAATTTTGAGGATACTTAGGCCACTGAACTTATAATGATAATATCCTTGAGCTTGATTTTTACACAGCTATTTCTTACGTGACATAATTGTTTACATCACTGAGCTAGGGACTAGGGAGTTACTATTTCACCTTAACTATTACTCCGTATCTTTCTTTATTTGTTGACATGTCTGTGACTGAATTGTTTTTCTCCACACATATTATGTTCATGAAATTGCAACTGCGTTGACAAACTTAAGGTTGGGGATGTAAAAAACTTTTAAAAGTAATTTATGACATGTATGCGTTTAGGAAATTGCATCCTGTTGAAGAAAATGTTAGCTCATAGATAAATGTTCATACTAAAATCAATTTTTTGTTGCAGGTTTATTATTCTGCCCTTTGGTATGCTTGCTAATGACCGTGGGGAACTCTGCAATTACCTTGGGCCTTTGGCCAGTTCACTTCTGTTGGACGTTTTATTGTGTTGTAAGGTACTTTTCTAACACATTAAAATGTTAACTGCGATACTGTGTGCCACTTGTGTGGAAGCTAACTATTTTTTGGTTTTGAATCTTTGATACCAGAGCTAAACAAGTCGGACCTGTACTGAAGCTTGTGCTCTGCCCTTTAATATTTATCGTGTTGATACTTTGGCCTGTTGTCAGCATTATATCAAGCATTGTAGGTGGTGCAGTTTATGGCTTTCTGTCACCAGTTTTTGCTACTTTTGATGCTGTGGGGGAAGGAAAGACTGATGAATTCTATCACTCTATCTATGTATGTAATGTTTCTTTTCCCCCTTTTTTTTTGTGTTTGCGTGCCTTGCACTGATCAATTAGGAGGGGGGAACAACAAATAACATGATGTTTATTACTAGCTTACGTTAATTTGATTGGTTGACGTATTTCTTAATTTCAGTCTTAATGTTGCGCACTTGCGCCGTATTTACAGGATGGAACTTGGAGTACCGTTGAGGGATGCTTTACCGTTATAAGAGATTTTCGAGATGTTTGTTTCCATTCATACTTCTCAATTATGGATGACTTGCGACAACGTGGCCCTCCAGATGCAAAGTATTATGAGATTAGGTTTGTACTACCATTCAAAGTAAACAAAATTTATTGCATGCATATTGTTTAGGTGGTTTCGAACAAACAATTAATGCAAGTTGCTTTAGACTTTACAGATATACTACTTTATCAGAATATGGTTTGATATGCACAGGATGATTAGTTGTTATGTTGTCTGTTTTCTTTGTGTATCCTCATGATTCGGGTTGGGAAGTCAGTTTCGTGATACTCAATACAGACATTAATACTGGGATTGGCATTGTTGATGTGACCTGTCACTCAAGACACTCAATATTTTGATTTTTATTATTCTTGCCTCAGAAACTTTTTTGCATTATTTAGCAGCTTAAGAAACACTTCTAGATTGTTTTTTTTTTTTCTTCATTTTCTTTGAGAATTTTTAACCAGCAATTTATAATTTATTGCAGAATACTTTATCTTCCTGGAGCTATTATAGCCGGAGTTTTTGGTCTTTTGATTGATTTTCCAGTGATCACACTTCTTGCCATATTTAAAAGCCCTTACATGCTTTTTAAGGGATGGCGGCGTCTGATACAGGATCTGATTGGTCGTGAGGGCCCGTTTCTGGAGACTATATGCGTCCCTTTTGCAGGCCTAGCTATTATTCTGTGGCCTTTAGCTGTTGTTGGAGCAGTATTAGGCTCCATGGTTTCTAGTCTTGGCCTGGGTGCTTATGCTGGGGTGATTGCATATCAGGTGAAATTTCAAACATTGTTTACATTAATTTGACACTCTTGTTGATGTTCTTGTTCTATTTAAAATTGAAATCTCCAGTTGTAATCAATTTCTTTTTCCTTTCTGAAGTAAAAATTTCCCGAAAAGTTTAGGACTAGAGTAAGTCTGCTCTACAAAATATGAACTAATAAGTTGGCATATTTGAGTTTTACCTGGTCTCCTATTTGTTCTGATTGCGAGCCATTTCGGAAGAAGGATCCTGTATTCCTATTGATATTCATACATCAAATTTTTGGTATTGTTGACTTGCGGGCTTTAAACATTTGAATCTTAGTCACTAGCTCTTGCTGAGCTTCCATAGGATGTGGTGGATCGAGTTGAAAAGATAAATTAAGGATTTTTCATTGTCTTCAATTCTTCATACACGAGGAATTGTAGGACAGACCATCCTGTTGGGAACTTGGGATGTTCCATTACATCAAACTTTTGGTATTGTTGACTTGTGGGCTTCAAACAATGGGATCTTATTCACTAGCTCTTGCTGTTCCATAAGATGTGTTTAATAAGGTTGAAAATATAAATAAGGATTTTTCATCTTCATCATGTATGGGGAATTGTAGGAAAGACCATCCTGTTGGGATTTTCTGTTGTAGGCTGCAAAACAAAGTAATGCTTTATTGGTATTAGAATGCGGTTTCGGACTTCATCGATGATTCCATTGAAGGATACTGTACTCCCATGTTTCAAATGTCAAAATATGAAGCGTGAAGGAGATGGTTGAAGGTTGAAACAAACTTTGTTGTCACTCTGATGGTATGGTGGGAATTCTTATAACAGCGTAATTAAAAATGTGTTAAATGTATCATATTGAGGATGTATATGCCATATAAATTTGGATAAGCTTCGAGTGACACCCTGTCTTCCACAAGGCTCTTTGTGAAACATGTTTACTGCACTTGCATGAAGTACACACTTTGAGAGAGAGAGACATCCTTTAGTCTGATCTTTCCTGTCCATCAAAGTCAAGAAAAAAGATCCGCTTGGAGTAATTGAAAGCAACGGCATACAGTCTATCAGATCCCACCTGATGAATGTCATTCCACCTTTTGTCTAGTGAAATTCTTTAATATTATCTGGTTAAGGATTTGCTTTGAACTTCTTTTGATTTCTTGGCGAGAGTAATGAAGGAAGTCAGTCAATCACTTGGGAAGTACGTGATGTTTTCATGTTCTGTTTTCTTGGAGGTATAAAATAACACATTGCAGTTTTAAGGGAGGTTGAAGATTCTGCTGCATGGTCTGTTTTGGTTTCTCTATTGTCATTGTGGTTAAGGGGGCCTTTCGGTTATAAAAAATGTGATCTTAAACTCATGTTCTTTATGTTACTGTCACATGTGCGAACGGAAGCTTTTGGTGTACCATGCTTAGTTTAAAGAAACGCGTCTGAAGTGTGCCTAAGGCGCGCCTTGGATTAGGCAGTAGCCTAAAGTCCAAAATGCCTTGATACAATTTATGCGCGCTATTTAGATAAGGCTCAGCTACTGAAGCTCATTACTACGCACTTTCCTTTTCTTTTATTTCTAAATCTTTATCTATGCCCTTTCTTTGTCCCATTACTCATAGCTTTTTAGTCTTTTACTCCTTTACACATATTGGCAACTATACAATTTAAAAACAGCAAATAGTTGACCAAAATTTTATTTGGAAAATACAAATTTATTATTTAAAATAGTGTGCATCGAGTCCAAAAGGTGCGCGTCTTCGCGTTGTGCCTTGTAGCTTCAGCCCCTTAGCGCCATGGTGCCCCTCTTCAAACTAAAGTACCATGTCAGTGTACATTCCAACCAATGCGAAAATGGAATTTGGTCTCAATTTCCATGAATAACCATATAAATCTCAGTGAAATAAATAGGAGACTTCTCATCAGATAAGATGTACAGTAATGTGTTACACCGGGCGTACTAGGTTCGATTAACTATTTTGCATTTGAAAGATGGTTCTAGCTCTTTAGCATGTCAGCAGTACATGTTAGGAAATAAGTTATAATTAATGTCACCATTTTGTAAATTTTATCCAGTGATTTTAACATTTACCTTGTAATTTAAACATGCGTTAAATGCTGAATTTTGTCAGGAACCCTTTCCTTCTGGGGAATGTTAATATACACAATTCTGAGTATCAAAAGGTTGAAAGTTTTCTTTCTTGTGTCATGTATTTGTATCCAACATTATTGCTCAGTCGGTGGTTTTCTCTGATGCATATCCCGGTAACTAATAGCTTTGTGAATTTGATGAATATCTGAGCGCAGGAGTCTTCCTTGTTGATGGGGCTGCATTATGTTATTGCAGCACTGGCCATTTACGACGAATACAGCAATGATATCATTGACATGCCTGAAGGCTCTTGTTTTCCAAGGTATTGTCTGAATATTTAACTGTAGTTTGTTTCACTAAAATTGTCGAAATCGTGTTATACTTTTTTGGGCTTTCTTGGAATTTTGGATACATATAGTCATGGATGTATAGACAAGTTAAATTCAATAGTGATTATGGCCTTGTGGGAAGTGTAAGCTGATAAGGTGAAGAGTGATAGGGAATTTTGAGGTTGTGGTTGGGCAGCTGTAAAATGGAATATTCGGAGTCTCCGAATAATCGGAGTGTAGGGTTAACGAGGAACGAGGCAGAGTGATCACCTTAAATGATGAGAAGATTGTCAGAGGTTTTGAGCTTACTTGCAATTTGGATATATTAAAAATAGGTTGTAGTGAAAACTGAAAATCTCTGGTATGGCTTTTATGTGATCACGATATGCCATATAAAATAAATGGAAAATTCTAACCGAAAATTATTTGGTTGTCACAGAGGACCAGTATTTCTACTTGTTTCATGAAGTTCAGTTTCCATTTTTGTCATTTTAAACGCTGCTGTGTGGATAACTTTTTTACGCTTCTGAACAGACCACATTATAGAAAGAAGGATGCATTATCACAACAAACTCAAACTACTGCACCTAATTTGTCGAGGCCTAACTCTTTCCAAAAAAATCTCTCTCGGAAGGGTTCCTTGAAAAATACTATGGTTGAATTGAAGCCGTTGGAGGTAGATTATCTAGATGAAAACAAACATTTATCGAAAGAAATTTCACTAGTATTTCTGCTTATTTATCTACAATTTTGTAGCTTTTGGATAGCATATTCAAAGAGTGCCATCACCAAGGAGATTTACTGGTCTCTGCCGGCTTAATTTCCATGAAGGACGTCGCAGATTCTAAATCTGGCAAAAATAAGCAGGGAGTCATTAGCATCGGTTTGCCTGCCTATTGCATCTTACAGACACTTCTACGTTCTGCAAAAGCCGGCTGCCCTGGTTTGTTGTTAAGTAAGTTGAGTTGTTGGTCATTTAAACTTAGGGCACCAAAGTGGTATTAGCCCAAATCTCAAGGCACAAAGTTGGGATTTTCCTTGTTTTAATGTACATGTTTTGTCTTTGAAGGTGACAATATTACTGAAATAACAAGCACAAACAGACCGAAAGAAGCTTTCTTTGATTGGTTTTTCAACCCACTGTTGATCCTCAAGGAACAAATAAAAGCTGAAAACCTCTCTCCCTCAGAAGAGGAATATCTTGGTAAATTGATTTTATTAGGTGGGGAGTCGCAGAGATTTCAAAATTCTTGTACAGGAAATGCCCCGGAGGATGAGCTTAAAAAAGCAGAACTTGAGGCATTGGCTCGAAGGTAAGTAATTTATGCGCTTTAATGTTTAATTATATTTTAGGTCATATTTGAAATGAAAAATTAAGGAAACACATCAGTTATCAGCCTTTTCAATTGAGAAATGATACATCATACGGAGTATTTTGTTAGAATGAGTTGACTACTCGAAAATATGGGTTGCCGGATTTGCTTAGTCACATACTGTATCACACTATCAGTCTATCACGTATCGAGTCGCACGAAGTACATATTCGAAGTACAGGGAATTATGGTGTTTAGTTATATTTACACCAAACTATGCTCTAATTTTCTTTTAAAAAATCATTTTTAACCATTTGAAATATGAGCGATTCGATTTCGTAATAAGAATACGCAATTCGCTAAAATAGAGCATATTTTGGCTGATAAACTATCTGCTGTCTTGCTGAACATCCCCAATACCCCTAATTTCCTATATTGTTATTAGATACTCCGTATGTTAAAAACGCGTCCACTATGTTCTAGTGTTCTACATATTGCGTATGTGTGTAATTTGTTTACGTTACATCTAATGAAGGCTTCGGGGGATCACAACATCTATCACAAGATTTCCAACCTTTAGACGCCGCTTTGAAAGTCTTACGAAAAGCATATTGGAGAACATGGCGAAGAAGAATGGTGGAAGCCATTCAGGCAATGGATCCGGATCAGTATCCAAGTCAAGGAACGGCATTGTTAGATTCCTTAGTGAAAGATCTTTTAAACGTACTCAAAGTGATTTTGAGTCCGAGAGTCTCTCCCATATTCCCATTGAGAAGGATTTGGAGATACAATAACGTGGGAGGTTCGTGTTCCGTCTTTAGAGTGTTGTATATGCTTACTACAATTGTAATATTTTCTGTAGTGTAGAATTTGATGCTTGTAATATCAAAATGTGTAGCTCTGGATAAACATGATAATTTATTCATGGTTGGTTTTATATGTTTCAAGTTCTGCCTTTTTCCTTTGCATAGTGCTCTCATCCATTTTGGAACAACATTCTACCGTGTATGATAGCGTCATCGTTTTACTTCAAGAAGGCAGCAAGCCGGAGACAATTTCAGAAATAGACTCCGGCGGACTCCATGCATTCCTGACTCTATTAAGCGCTCATTCCTGACTCTATAAACGTACGAGCTGTTGAATGGGCCGCCTAATTACAACCTTATGAACATAATCAGATGTGAAAGTGCGGGATTAAAGTTGACAAATCGTGACATGTAATGAATCTAACTATTGACACAAAAATAAAACTGTTCGATAGTTCAACATCATCTCTACCGATATAACCGACTAATCAAATGTGAACTTTCAAGACTAAAGTTGCCAAATCATGACATGTAATGAATCTAATATTAACAAAAATAAAACTAGTCGATTGTTCAGGTCATTCTTACTAATATAACCGACATAATCAAATGTGAACTTTCGAGACTAAAGTTGGCAAACGGTGACATGTAATGAATCTAGCTATTAACAAAAACTAGTCGATAATTCAAGGTTGTCATACTTAAACGTGAACTTGACAATTCGTATCCCGAAACCTGATCCGATAGAATCCGAAAATTTTGAAAATTGAGAGGTTGGAGACAGATGACACAGTGAGGCAGCCCAGGCAGGTAGTTAATGCTTTATCCCACAGCAACCGCCTAACCGTAAAACAGTCAACCATAAAGCTTCATCTCTCCAACAATGGCGAAATCGATAATCCTCTGCGTTTTCTTCATCATCTTCTTCGTATCTCCTCTCTCTGCTATATTAACGCCATTCAATGACCTTCGTCCGCGAAATCTCATTGAAGCACTCAATTTGTTTCCCCAAAAATCCGTCAACATAATCGACGACGGTAAAAATGGCGATTTGCCGAAACTTGATGGAAGACTCGTTGAAAAGAGGTTTAAATTTCCTAATTTTTACGATGCTTCTGGAATTTCTGTTGAAGATTTAGGTCATCATGCTGGTTACTATCAGATTGAACATTCTCATGATGCTAGGTTTGATTTACAGCTTTGATTTTAGTTTAATCATCAATTTAATTGTCTATTTTCGCATATTTTAATCATGTAATTCTCATTTATTTGCAGTTGTTCTTATTAGTGAATAATGTAGGAGGATTATTGAATGGTTTGATTAGCCGTTGATTAATTAGGGATATTAAGAATCGAAGGATGAAATAGTATTACGGATTAGTTATTTCGATTTCGGTTTCGGTTTCGGATTAATGTAGCGTCATTAGAGCGTAGATAGTACTCCTTCCGTCCCAATCATTTGTTTACCTTTGATATTCTCTATTAGGAATTTAGGAGTATTTTAGTCAAAGGTAAACAAATGATTGAGACGTAGGGTGTAGTATTTAGGGGGTGCAATATATGTTGCTATAATTCGGTTAGAAGTATCTGACACGAGTGCTTGTCCAGTTGTCCAAGTGTAGGATTCGTTTATTTTGTGTAAGTTACTGTTTTTGGTTAAAATTGAAGTGTCCGAGCGGGTACGAAAGTTAATATTGAAGAGTCCGAGGAAAATAGGTGCTAATGAGGGGATTCTTCACAATACCATAAGATTATAAGAAGTTGTGTTGTGCATATGTTCCTTTAATTTTTCCTTTTTGCATTGGCTTGCTGTAGGCATTTATTTTGTTTCATTTTTCAGTAGGGGTTACGGGTGCTCCTCATGAATGATTGAATGCAGTTTATGTACTGATCATGCCTACTATTACCCTCTATCAATTGTAGGATGTTCTACTTTTTCTTTGAGTCACGACGAAGCAAAGAGGATCCAGTTGTTATCTGGCTGACTGGAGGGCCTGGTTGCAGTAGCGAGTTGGCTCTATTTTATGAGAACGGACCATTCAAAATTGCCAACAACCTATCCCTTGTATGGAATGAGTATGGCTGGGACCAGGTACTGTTTTCTTATGAACAATCTTTAAAGTCTTTCTAAAGGACAGTTCTGTTTTTACGAGAGAGGTAACATCGCAGTAAGATATATTTAGTACTCCTTTCTATATTTGTCTGAAAATCATTAGCTGTATGAAATGCAATCATCTTAGATTGATACTGTCTAATAATGTACATAGCATTAAATGGTGATTGTAAAATCATCTAAGATTCATCATAATTATGCTCAGTTAATCTTATTATCTTCCCTTTGTGGTTCTTGGAAGGACCACTTTTGTTGCGTGACAAAGAAGTGGCCTGATACATTTGGTACATTGTCTTGACTTTAGGTATCGTAGTCTCATTATCATGCTGTTGTTTTGTTGGTCTTTGTGGAAAACTTTGTAGATTGCATTGTGGCATTACTGATTCACGAGGAATCCTGTAGTGTATTTTAGAGATGGTATAGAGCATTGTCCATTCGTCTAGAACATTTTAAGTTGACTACAATATTCTAGAAATGTGTGGATATATCAAGATTATGTTTATTGTAAAGTACTTTTAAGATAGTAAGATGTTCATTTTATGCTCTAGCGCTGGGTACTAAGAGTAGAATGTTTCTGTGCGTTTAAGAATTTCCTAGGTGTCTCAGCTCTCAAAAATGTACATATGTGTTGAGTAATCTAGAGACCTCCTCATCCAGGGAGAGAAAAAAGTGGAGAGTCAGTAATAGTTTCCATTCCTGCTGTTCACAAAGGACTTTTATGCTCTTATCACTTCTATCTTTGTCCATCTCACAAACTTATGCAGAAAAAGTAAGTGTGGATTCCAACCGAGTGTGTGTTGGTTCTAGAATATTCTAGGTGTTTCTAGGATGTACAGAACTGTCCTGTATTTTAGAGAATTCTGTGTGAAAAAGTGAAGAGTAACAGTTTACATCCATGCTTCTTACAAAAGGATTTTTGTGTTTTTTGGGGACTTTGCATAAAGGGCGAGTGTGAGTGCCAACCGAGTGGATCCCAACAATTTACAGTGACATTGATACAAAGTGAGGTTTATGCACTCATGCCTTGACAAAGGGTGTGTGGTGACATCATTAGGTATGCAGTTAAGTAGTGATGCACATAAGGATTAAGGACCCAGAGTTTAGCCTAATTGGAAGCCTAAGTTGTTGCTGATGGATGATTGGTGAGTGGTGTGTTGTATTTGTATGTGACCTTTTGTGTTTCATTGGGAAGACCCTGCCAAGGTAGGTCACCTCGTGAAAAAAATTGTCTTATTTTTTTTATGTGGCGTTAACTCTTTGTTTCAACACAAATACTTCAAAATTTCTACTTGCGGATATTTAAAACTGTTGGTCCCTGCGGAATGGAAAAAGATTTCATATTCTTTCTTTTGCAAAGGGAGATTAGTGAATTTTCTAATAGCTATAGCATTCTTTCTCCAGACCTCTGGAAGACGCATTAAAAAGACTAGAAAATGAACAGCTGATGTCGTTGATCTTGATCTGTGAAGATTCATTGTTAACTACTTCATTTCCATAGCAGTCAAACCTAAATCTACGCTCCGAGATAAATGTCCATCCATTTGTAAGGGATTTATAGATTCTTAATTAAACAGACGTACCTGTCCCCTCTTGACTCTCTCATTAGTTCTTGTAATTAGACTTATGATGTTGTTTTCACCATGACCTCTTTTCCTGCTACTCAAGAGCAGATATTATTTTAATTTTTAAAAAAAGAGAGTTTAATAGCAGGACTTGTGATTCTACAGGTGTCAAATCTTATTTATGTTGACCAGCCTATTGGGACTGGTTTCAGCTACTCCTCTAATAGACGTGACTTGCGTCATGATGAAGAAGGGGTCAGCAGTGACCTTTATGACTTTCTACAGGTAGTTCTCTGCCTCAAAATATGTTGTCTCCAATCAAACTCTTTTGCAAAGCATCCCTTATTTACATATTTTTATTTATGGTTTATGATGCTGAATTGAACTTGTGTATCATGTGGTGAACTATTTGTGATGTCAAAGTTTAAAACATAGCAGAAATTTATGGATTTTAGAATAGGCTCATAGTAACGTAAAACTCGTGATGTTTCTTACACTTATCAGACAGTTAGTTCGTGGGAATTTCAACCTGGGAAGTCCCTTGATTGTATTACTGAAGAATCCTAAGCCAATGAAGTTGTGAAATTATCCTTCTAAGCTGTAATACCTTGAACCTGTACATCTCTAGGTCCATCATCATCAAATTTGTTATTGATAATTCAGCCCTAAAAGCTTGTGCCTTACTGGGTAGTGCTATAAAGCGCATATAGAACATCTACCTTTTGTAATTTTTTGATAGATAGTGTTCATCAATAATTCTAATACCTTTTCTTTACACATTTTTTTAAAACATCTACATTTTGTATTTGTCTTTTATTTTGTAAAACTCCAATCTTTTATGAACATTTTCTTTTAAACCTGTTATCAAAATCACTTTTGGCCAAAGTAAGACATTTCACGGCAGATATCAATCATAAATGATCTTTATTTTTTGCTTAGCACTGGATTTTATTACGAGACAAAACTCATTCATGTTTGATATAGCCAGAAAATCTTTTTTATTTTTTTTGCCAAAACTAGCTTTTGATAGAACTATAGAAGGTTTTTAGGAATGCTTAGAAAAGGTAGGATTTCTGAAAATTTTATCAAAGTTAGATGTTTTGTACATGAGCTATAGAAAACGGAGCTATGAATTAGTCCAAAAAAGTTGTCTATTCATTTTCTATCAACTGGCTTTCTATTTTATCATGAGAATAAAAAGTACAAATATCCCAAAAATTACAAATAGTAGTAGAGTCTCATATAGTGGATAAAATAAAGATCGGCTCCTTTTTCGGGTAAGAATCGCTTGAAAACCACCTCTGTATTGTAGGGAAAGCCCGCATACACCCGGCCCCTCTTAACCTCCTTTGTAGACAATGGGCAATGACAAAGATGATGTAAGGGATGCTTCAATCCTCTTCATTTCTCTACCTGGAGAAGTAAACTATGTTAAGAAGTGCATTTTTTAATCATTCAATAAGTGGTGAAAGATTCTGCTATCTCTAAACTGTATCCCTTTGACTGTATATTTCTAATCAGCTTTTAAAATTTTCATGGTATGATTGGTATCATAGTTCTCTAGTTATTTTTCATTTGGTTTTAGTGGTTTGATACTTGGTGGCTTGCTTGTCAAATACTAGGCTTTCTTTACTAAACATCCGGAGCTTGCGGCCAATGACTTTTACATAACCGGAGAGTCATACGCTGGGCATTATATCCCTGCTTTTGCTGCTCGTCTGCATAGTGGAAAGAAAGCTGAGGAAGATATCCATATCAACTTGAAGGTATGCCATTATTTTGTCTTCTGTCTAATTTGTGTTGGCTTTTGGCTAATCGTTTTTAATATAAGCTATTAACCTTCTTGAACAGGGATTTGCCATTGGCAATGGCCTTACAGATCCTGCAGTGCAGTATGCAGCTTACCCTGATTATGCATTGGAGATGGGTTTGATCAAGAAATCCTCTTACAATTTGATAAAAAAGCTGGTCCCTCTGTGTGAATTATCCATCAAACTATGTGGTAACTCATAATGTTTTTTCCTTCTACAGTATTCAGTTATGATTTGAAATCTTATTGACTAATTATGTTCGGGGTGATTAGAAATAAGCTTTATGCGAGCTTGAATAGTTCGTAACAAAGTATAGTTGAATGCGATATGAGTCTATTGGTGATTTAGAAAATATGGTATTGGAAATGGAGGGAAAGAACTCATGTGGATGATAGGGGTTGACATCACCTTTGCTTTATTTGATCTTTAGTTTTCTAATCCTTCTTTTTGCAAACTATGCCGTTTCATTTGATTCTATTATTTGTTCATCATTCCCAAGTTTTACAGAATTTTCCCTCTTATTTAGTTCATATTTATTCTCCAATATAAAACTCCTTCAAGCTCTCATTTAAAATTTTCTCTCAAACTTCATTTATTCTCCTTTCTTTCATTCACACTACTTTATGCTTATTGTTCTTCATTTTACTATCTTGATTAAGTTATTTCTCTTTCCACACTTTAGTACGGAGTATTTTACTAACCTGATTTCCTCTCATTATTTTTTCTTAATTCAGGTACAGATGGGACGATTTCCTGCACGGCTTCATACTTCCTCTGCAACCCCATATTTGCTGGTATTAGGTTGCTCATTGGTGACTCCAACGTAAGAACAACGGCTCACAAAAATAATTATTGTCATTGTTGATAAGTATGTTATATCATGTGATTTTTTGTATGAATATTATGTTGTGATGAATTTGTTTTTGTTTTTCTTTTTTTCAGTATTATGATGTAAGGAAGAAGTGTGTGGGTAAACTCTGTTATGATTTCTCAAACATGGAGAAATTCCTTAACCAGGCATCCGTTAGGACAGCTCTTGGTGTTGGGGACATTGATTTTGTATCATGTAGCACAACCGTGTATGCAGCAATGCTTGTGGATTGGATGAGAAATCTTGAAGTAGGCATCCCAGCTCTTCTTCAGGATGATGTCAAGTTGCTTGTATATGCTGGAGAGTATGATCTCATCTGCAATTGGCTTGGTAAGAGATTACGGATATTACCACCAATCCACGTTGAATATTATTTCAATGACATCTCTGATTTCTGAAATACTCAACGCATAAATGTCTTATTTCTTATGCTGACATTGGCTATGACTTATTTAAACTAGGTAACTCGAGATGGGTGCATGCTATGAAGTGGAGCGGTCAGACGGATTTTGTGGCAGCACCTGAGATTCCATTCGAGGTGGACGGTTCTCAGGCGGGAATACTGAAAAGTCATGGCCCTTTGAGTTTTCTCAAGGTGATTTCTTACTGTTGTACTATGAGTCTATGCCTATTCCGTAGGAATTGTTTTATGAGACTTAGAGCAATCCCTAAGCACCTAGTTTCCTCAAGCAGTTCCTGTCCTGCAAGGCTGTCTCAAATTGTGAGACATATATTCCGTCCATCCCATTTTTATTGACACCGTTTGATTTTTGTTGGTCAAATGATGCTGACTTGATGGATATTTTCTCTCAATTTACAATGTTTACAACTCTTAAAATATAATGTGAAAATAATAGTTTTGAGAAAGCAAACCAAACAAATTTTACATTGTATCTGTACACATACTCGGAGAAATTAATGGTCAGAGTTGACGTTGATTTACTGCTAAAGTCAAGTGTGGACACGAAATTTGGGTTGGATTAATTGTTAACTGGTATGGGTATTGGGTAACCACTGTTGAAGTCAATTGATCGCTTTTAATGAGACTGTTTCGATTTAGAATTCATGTTCCATCAGTTCATTTTTGAGATAGTCATTTGATGATATACTCCGTAGTCGGTACTAGTTATTTCCTTTCTTCTGCCTCTTGTGGGAATTCTTTCTTATTCAGCTGCTTTTAAGCAGGTTCACGATGCTGGACACATGGTACCTATGGATCAGCCAAAGGCAGCATTGGAAATGTTGAAGCGATGGACCGAAGGATCGCTTTCTAAATCGACTTCTACACCTGGAAAATCAGTTGCTTCTTATTAATTGCTCTGAAAGGATGTTATTTAACACTGTAGCTAGAAGCGATTTCTATACCTGGTTAGAAGCGTATGTGTGTATATATATAGATAAGCCGTTCTACCAGAAATGCTGTCGCTTGTAGGGTGTTGGAACATATGGACATGGTATGTAACACATCGGATCATGCAACTTCTTTGTAGTCCTTTACTCCTTAGTTCTGAGGAGTGTTCGATGATAACAGCTTATGACCGATTATCTGTGTTTTCTCGCTAATAAAATTTTAAGCGTTTATGTCCTTTATACGCGTTTTCTGCCTTTCTGGTGTGAGGTTTCTAACCAAATTGCATGATTTAAAAAAAAATTGATCCCACCGTCGTAAATGCCACGTATGTCCGATGGTTTACCTAGTGCACAACAAAGGTAGCGGCTGCGGGTTCCCTCCACACCATAAAACAAAAAAAAAAGAATGCTGAAGGGTCGAAGTGATGGACTGTGAATTAGCAAGACAATCCAGCCAGAATATAGCCAAAATTGCAAAAATACAGATATACAAAATGTCAAAATCCATCAAATACAACTCGTGATGAATTAGTGCTCTATAAACAAAGTTTCATTTTGCTTTTGAATTAGATTAATAAAAATAAAATGCTTGGCAAAACTGTTTTCGCCTATTTTATCAACAAGTTAAAAATAAACAAATGACTGTAGTCGTTCGAATCTACTTAACTGGTCATATTCATACATGAAAGCATTGATTCTCGAACTTGTAAAAAATAAAGTCCGCATCGTTGTGTTCTGTATACATTAAAAGTTCCTTATATTAGATAAAACGCGTATAGATTCTTAAACTCGTATAAATTTTAATCATTTCCAATATAATCGGTTTTTGAGCTTGTCTAAAATGCAATTCAATTCGACGCATCTGAATTTTGTTCTACCATAACCATTAATTAAGCATTGAATTTTCGTATAGATTTTTGAACTTCTAAATTGGAAATATATTAAGATTGAATTACAATACAAAAATGTATACAAACACAGTAACACCAAGTGTTCCTTAAGGAAAACCATAGAATATATTTAATCATTTACAACGAATTTTCCCAATCTGTATATATTAACAGCCAGACAAGCATAAATTAGTCCGATTTTCCTCCTATTATATGTATTTATGTAAATGCATGCATATTTATTTCCACATTTGCGACTTTTCACTATTTTCTTCGAATGCTAGTATATATATATATACATATGTTGTATTGTTTCTACTCGTACTTCATTCACTACAATCACTTTAAAATCCCGAAAACAACACACACAAAAAAATACAAGCTTACAACACATTATCAATTTTTTTATTTTTTGTGATATTGTTTCTTCGATTCAATGTCTAAATTTATTTTCACACTCGTATTCGTTTTATTAATTTTTGCCCGCAATACTTTATCTCAAGGAGGACAATGGCAATTTCTACAGAGAAGCATAGGCATTTCCGCCATGCACATGCAACTCCTCAATAACGACCGTGTGATTATCTTCGACCGGAGCAATTTTGGTCCGTCGAATCTCACACTGCCATCGTCAGCTCAATGTCACCCTGGTCCTCATAACACTACTGATTGTACGGCCCACTCGGTCGAGTACAATGTCTTAAACAACACATTTCGCCCCTTGAACATCGTAACTGACACATGGTGCTCATCGGGTAACACCTTAAGCGACGGCCGCCTCTTACAAAGCGGTGGTGATGGCGCTGGGGACCATGTTATCAGGATGTTCTCACCGTGTCCTACGTGTGACTGGAACGAACTTTCTGACCGTTTGTTACAACGTAGATGGTACGCGACTAACCATATTTTAAATGACGGTCGGACCATTATTATCGGCGGTATCGACCAATTTAATTACGAGTTTTTCCCAAAAACGGAACTCTTTCAATTACCTTTTTTGTCAGAAACTCGAACGTCACCCCAAGAACAAAACAACTTGTACCCTTATGTGTTCCTCAATGTGGACGGTAATCTATTCATCTTTGCTAACAATAGGGCGATTTTGCTCGATTATAATAAAAATAATGTCGTTCGGACTTACCCAGTTGTCCCGGGAGGGGATCCGAGGAATTACCCGAGTACCGGGTCTGCGGTTCTCCTACCATTTTCGGGTTCAGATCTAGAGTTTTTAGTATGTGGGGGTACACCAGTTAATTCTTTTTGGTTGGCGGTAAAAAATTCGCAATTTATACCGGCTCTTAACACATGTGCAAGGATTAAAATTAATGACCCGAATCCGAATTGGGTCATGGAGACTATGCCCATGTCACGTACCATGGGTGACATGGTGGTCCTTCCTAATGGGAAAGTTCTTATAATTAACGGAGCTGGATCAGGTGTTGCTGGGTGGGATTTGGGCCGTGATCCAGTTCTTAGCCCAGTGACTTACAATCCGGACGGGGCGTTCGGTTCACGGTTTAATGTCTCGACACCGACTACAATACCGAGGATGTACCATTCTTGTGCCGTTTTATTAAGAGATGGGAGAGTATTAGTAGGTGGAAGTAATCCACATCAATATTACAACTTCACAAACGTGTTGTTTCCTACCGAGCTCAGCCTAGAGGCGTTCTCACCACCTTACTTGGATCCGGCCAACTCGGTGCATCGCCCATATATTAGGGGGCCCATTGCTAATACCAAAATCACCTATAATAAAACACTTGTGGTAAACTTTACGATTCGCGGGAGACCTAACCTGGGTTCGATCAAGATAACCGTGGTTAGGCCAGCCTTCAACACACATTCCTTCTCAATGAGTCAAAGGCTGCTTGTGCTAACTCAAACAAAGCCCATAGTCCACATGGGCCATGGTCTATTCCGGGCCGAAGTGTTAACTCCAGGATCCGCAAACCATGCCCCACCCGGATTTTATATGCTGTTCGTCGTGCATCAAGATATTCCTAGTGTCGGGGTTTGGGTTCAGATTCTATGATTTATTTGTATTCATTATTCAAAACACCATTCTTTTCTATAGCTATGTATTCTTGGCAACACAACATTACTAATGAAATTCTATTATAATTATAAACCGACATGTCTTGCATCTTCTACTGTCATTATGTGCAATTAAACCCGTTAACTTTAATTATAACTGGATGGTCTTACGCAAAACTAGTGCTAGACCGTCTCGTACAGTAATTTGTGTATAAGCAATCCATATGTACAGGTGAATTTTACTGTTTTGTATTTGTGTACATGTATTATATTACAAAATACAGCTAACACAGAGTCTAAAACAATTGGTACTTACGGCGTCTTTTTAATTAGGTTGAGAAACTACATCGTCTTGGAAGCCTGATATTTGTGCAAGCTCTTCAATTGTTTTTTCGCCACTCAAGACCTGAAACAAATGTTGCAGGTTAGAACCAAACAAAACTTGGACCCAATCAGCAAGTTAGGATCGAGACTTCATGACCCATTTTTAGTGAGTGGGTCAAACAAACCCGCCTAGAAAGCTAGTTGGGGACTTGGGGCCAGATTCAAGTTGACCCCAAGTTCTGTAGCGCAAAATCAATGTCCCCAATAATTGGCGAACTAGTGAAGATAGTAAAAAAAAAAAAAAAAAAAAAAACATAAAAAAAAAACTAAAATTAAAAAAA
>JAYMSF010000130.1:0-20678 GCA_036897335.1 Silene vulgaris | reverse complement strand
TTGTGATAGTTGAACTTGCACAGTTGTACGGCATATGGCATTCTATCTGATGCAATGCTGTCATGTTTTACAGAACAACAAAAGAAAAGCCAGCCCCGGTATGAGCAGTCCTATCGACAGGAAAATTGATTTTTACAGACATGGACTCCTATAAGAGAATTCGCCTGGCTCTAAATCCTCGAAGTCGAAAAGATACAACTACGACTCTCACACCAGAAAATACATTGTACAAGTACAACTATCACCGGAACCAGAAGGTGTTAATTCCTGCTAACTCTGTATTCAATACACTGCTAACTCTACAGGGTAAACAAGTACAAACATTGTAATTGAATTTGACATCCACTAATATTTTTGTACACCTGTTCATTTGTTGTCATGTGCTTTGGAGAAGCCAATTTTAAATGTGAAGTAGAACTTTTGACACAAGGTCAAAAGTAAGAACAATCATTGATTTTAACTAAACGAATTTGCCCATTCCATTCTTTCTTATAAGCTTGTTATGCCCTAATATCGGATCTGAAGTGCAGGCAGAGCTAAATAGTAAGCGACACAATTCGCTATCTCAAAAATTGGTTAAGGTAATCGATTTTAACTTCCAGTTGCACGCCTACGCCCACGCTCTTCAAGTATCAAACTTAATACGAGACCGGCTTATAAAGGCTTGTGTAAAATCATAAATAAAATAAAGGTGTCCTGAACTGACTAAGCGTAACAAAAACAAAGCCTTTGTACCACATGTTTTGGTGTTGGCCATCACGAATTATTATTTGAATCTGCCTAGGCCGAAACTTTAAACTCAAAAGAACATAAACTATATACGTGTACGCATTTTTTGGGTTTAGTGTGTGCAACAAGGGAAGAATTATAGGGAAGAATTATTGCTGGTGGGAATTGAATCCATGTCATAAATACCACGTCGTGACTTCTGCAATGAATGTAGCTTATTTGCGACTCTTTTTTATTGAGTGGATGGTGGTATCAAACCGTCTTATAGGAAAGTGGTCATGTAGGGCATATTTGAATTTTTGTATGGACACTTATATCAATCACCCATACCATAGAAGTATCAAGTATATAGAACCATTATACCCATTGCCCAAAATTTTGAACGACGGGGAATAAGAAAGTGAAGGACGAGGGTGATTTAGCTCAGTAATAGTCTAGATTATATATGCATAAATTGCTCTCTTCTTTGACATGGAATCTCGAAAAGGAAGTAAGGTGGAAATGAAGGCGATAATGGTGATGGTGGAAAGGACGATAATGATGATGATGAGGAGGGGGAGGAGGAGGAGGGGGAGAAGGAGGAAGGGAGAGTGATAATGATGACGAAGGTGGTTGTGTGCGTTCATAAACCTACATTTTGAATGAAAATGTTTCGAACTTACTATTAGAGTTATGTATAGTTGACCAAGTCTGGTATATGTGTTTTTGTTACTTCACAAGCAACGACATAGTATTTCATGTAATTGTATTCTTCAACAATTAAACATTCAATCAAAAGGCGTAGCTATATTCTAATATTCATGATCTCAACAAAGCTAAATACGAATTATTTACGAATGTTTGAAATTTTGTTTACAATTGATTCAACTATCAAAATATGACAACACCAATAGTTTTTTGTGCACGACGCTCAATATGTACGTACAATCAGTCTCACAAAAAATATGCGAACATGCACATGAGACGTAAAAATTAAAATATCTTGGGGGACCGTGCGCGGAGCGCGCGGTGCAACCAACTAGTATAAGGAAATGATGATATAGGTAAATGATAATTTCATTACACTTTGTTTAATGCCACAAAAATACAAGTCAAGTCTAAGGGTACGTTACTATTCACTGTCTAACAAACATTAGTCACATTAGTGACCTTAGTAGTGGCATTATGCCTTCCGTAGAATGCTCTGAAATCAATGGTTTCTTCACATTTTTTTCTGTTGGATTCAGATAAAGCTTGGAACGGAAAGCTTAGATTTGTGTGCAAGTCTTTTACCGTATTATCCCCTTGTCTTCACAAGATGCCAAAGCAGCAGAAACATGTCGGGCCTGACTCTCCTGTTGAGAGTGAAAAGGTAATTGTATTTTTTTTTCCGTTTCTGGTTAGGATGGTGGTTTAGTAAACATATGATACATTACTTTTTTTCTGTTCCAGAAAGCTCAAGTCTGCCCCCCGGAAAGCTAGTTAATCCAAAGATGTATGTTTTAGAGGATCAGGTATTCAATACATTTGATTAAACTATAGGGTTCATGGTTTTTACATCAGTTCTTTACATGTTGACAATTTTCTAACTTACTCTTGAGGTCTGTAAGTGTCCAAGTCCCACTGCCTGATGTTGCGACATCATTTTATTCCTGTCATCTTTTAGGACTTTCTTTTGCTGGCCTATAAAGATGGCGTCGATCAATATTTTTATTACTCCTCCGTCCTAATCAATAGTTATCTATGTTTGAAATTCTCTAAACGTAAAAAACATAACTATTGATTGGGACGGAAGGAGTATCTTGTATTTCCCAGATCTTCTTAGTTATGTAAAACTATACACTCCTTACAAGCAGGTATAGTTATCAATATTTTTATTACTCCTCCGTCCTAATCAATAGTTATCTATGTTTGAATTTCTTTGTATATAAGATAACATAAAGTAAGCGTCTATCATCTTTTATTTCCCAGATCTTCAAGTGGAATGTGTTACCCTTTTTTTGTTCCTCAGATGTAAAGCTTACGCATGATAAGTTAGAATTGCATTGTTGTGATTCTACCAGCACGTGTGCGCGTGTACGGTTTCTTACAAGCAGTTGTGAGTCGTGATTTTTAGCTATGACTGGATTAAACTTAAACTGTAACAAACAACTGCCTGAACCGAGTGAAAAACTTTTCCAGACACTGGTTATTATAGAATCTGATATGTGAGGTAGTCTATCTTTTCTTATTGGTTACATTGCGTATTTTGCATTTGTCCCCGTCTCCTTTGCAACCTCATACTGACCTCCAATGCAACTCCTTTTTTAATTTGGATATAGTTGAAGCCTTTGATTCTTTTTGTCGCCTCGGCTTGTATGGAAGACAAGCAGATTGTCTTGTCCACTTTTGAGAGTGTCTTTGATTCTTTTACCACCGTTTCCCAGTAATACTTAATTTTTTGCTTGTTTTGCAGCTGGTGGGGCACTTCTTGAAAGAAACTTGTGTCAAACCCACTTTTATTACCGATCACCCAGAAATAACGAGTCCCTTTGCCAAGTTTCACAGATCAAAGCCTGGACTCACGGACTCACGAAATGTTTTGAATTGTTTGTGAACAAGTGTAAGGTATGTGGCTGATTTCTCTCTCTCTCCCTCTCGTTTTTTCTTAGGCCATTTCGACTCATGTCAACTCTAGCCGTCTTTTGCATTTTAGTTTCTGACTTTCTACCATCATTAAAATGCGCAGGTTTGTAACGCATTCGCTGAACTAAATGATCCCTTAGTAGTGCGCCAGAGATTTGCTGCTGATCAATTTAAGGTGCTAAAATCTTGTTTTGTAATTTTGACCTTTAAATCGTCATTTTAAAATGATTCTCCCACTAGCCAACTATATTGTCATTTTAAACTATATTGCCATTTGAAAATAGTTGTAACGACTGTATATTTGTGAGGAAAGATGTGTCAGTGTTAAACATTATTTGAACATCATAATAGTTAGATGGGGACAATATATTAATGGGGTGGAGGGGTGGAAGTAGTAAGATATATTTGTGATGGCTGAGAAGTTCACTTTGAAGAGTTTCTCTTAATTTGCAGGACCAACAATCTGGCGATTTTTGCAAACTACTTGAGTATGGGCTGCCTCCTACTTGTGTGTGGGAACTTGCTATTGATAATATGTCTTTGTTGCTGAGAGATTCACTAAATATTAAGGTTAGTTAGTTTTTACTTTACTTGCTGGACGAATTTTAAATGTTGGAGCTTTAAGTGTTTGCAAACCTCCATGATTTTCCAAATGTATTAGATACTGATCCCAAGGCTTACAACTTATTGTGCATCCTGCTTCTGCAGGAAATTCTCTCCGAGTAAGGTGCGATTGGGATTGGCTCACTTGCTTGTGTCTCACAAAATGTAGGACTTCACTCAAAATTTGAGTTTGTGGCATACTCATCCTAACTCATGAATTTGATGGTTTTATTTGTTTGATTTGTGAACTTGCAGGTGCTTCTGAAGACCATTGAATGGCTGACCACATTGGTTTGCTTTATCTTTTTGGTTGATGTCTATTGTTTGTAACCCTTAATGCAACATTAGCTCAAGCTCAAGCTCGAGCTTAAACCCAGATTATATCGCTCAATTGTCGGCGTAGTTAACGCATGGAAGTAAATCTGTTTAACTTCAATATTGTATTGATACGATTTTAACAGCGGAAGTAAAGAACAAAGGATATATTTGACAAGCTAGACCTATAGCTCGACAAATTACGAGACCAAGCCAAGACCTATTGACTCGAACTCAAGAACTATGCTAGAAACGCACCTAGACGATAGCTCGAAAATACTAGAATTGCTCTCGACAATTGCAAGTAACCTTTTGTGAATTTTTTTCGTGAAACTTGGATGCCTTCTTCATTCATTCAATTGGCTTAAATAGCCTACAAAAGACAAGTGAAAGGTCCTCTCACCATCCTATAATAACTAGCTAATTTATGGGTATTAAACTAGCTAAATTAACTTCTAACTACAACCATTAATTCTACAATAATAATAAATAACACAATTAACTAAATAGGGTATTAATTCCCTCCACCCTTTGATTAGCAAAATGAAATAGCTTAATAAACTATGCTAGTCGGACTCAAGCAACGACACCAAATAAACGTATTGTTGCAAGCTCAAGTCCAGCCATCGTAGTTGCTACGGACCTAGCCATTTCCGTATCATCCCCTCTCCCTTAGAAGAGAATTGACCTCATTTCTTATAGTAGAAGTCCGCCTGGATCAAAAATGAATATTACTAACATTGATGCATTCTTGCATCTTATTCCTACAAGTTTCAGCATCCACTCGTGCCAAATCCGCTTGTGCCTACTCAACTCGTGCCTTCCACCCCGCCACCCTCCATGCACGAATTTATCAAAAACAAATTTCAATATGCACACTTTAATCTTATCTTCAAGTTTCCCCATTAACATCGAAGCAAGGAAATACGCACAAGAATTCCTATCACCATATATATGACTCCAATGGAGATTTATAATTACCCTTCAACAACACTGGCTTAACTTTTCTTTTAAGGGTTATTTAATGAGAATACTCCAACCTATTGGAGTGCTTCTCAAAATACTCCAAACTATAATTTAACTAGCAATAGTATCAACTATTATACCCCTCCGCTTTTAATAGAATTGGTCATTTATTAACCTATAATATCAGGTAAAAATGTCCACCTCTATCATTATACATAATCTTCATCTCTTTTCTCTCCCCTACACTAAAAAATCCAGAAATACCTGGAAAACCCACCTCAAATTACCAAACAATCAAAATAATAATGGTCAAGTTCACGCCTCCTCTCTTCCATTTTTACAACATTCCAATCAATTGGTGCGTTATTTTCAAGTTTTAGCTTTCTGGGTATCAAATTAACTTCTATTAAATCTACTCTTTTGTTGTTTTTTTTTGTACAGGAGGAATAAAATGGTGGAATATTCTTCTTTATCAACATAATCATGTTCTTTAAAGCAATTGAACAACAACAACAATAATAAATAATCATAGTTGCGGTGAACCGATCTCGACAGCACGTTGTGGCGACAAGGAGAGCGCGATGGATGGTGGATGTCGAGTCCCGTCACCGAACCAGAATCAAACAAATTAATGGCAGCCACGGGTAATGGTAATACGGATTTGTGAAGTAATTAAGGAAAAAAATTAAGAAAGTGGAGGTTTGATTAATTATTTTATGTCGAGGAATTAATGGAGTTGAGGAATATAGATGACAATAGAAAAGTAAAGAGTGTTTTTAGGAGGGGTTAAAATTTTTTTACCGGCTTAGTAGGTAGTCGGTCTACCTATTCTAATATAAGGGAAGGGGTGTGAAAGTTTGATATATTGGTAGTTAAAATAAAGTTCAGAGTATTTTAAGAAGCACTCATATAGTTTGTAGTATTGTTATTAAATAACCCTTCTTTTAATTGTTCCATATGATAAGATGAACTCCAACGACAATCCTTCATAAATAATTTCTTGTTGCTCCCCTCTTTGATAACCACCTTCGTCAAACTTCATAGACTTTATAACTTCACAATCAAGAATATAAATCCCTTCCTTATCTCCAAAATTGTCAAATTTTGGGGAACAATTGAAATCTATGGAAGAATCGATGTCGTAATCAGAATGTTTCTCACCCTTATACAATAACGATTCATCATAATCATCAAAGAAAGGAGGTAAATCCAGATTCAAGAAATAATCAGCCTCCTCTTGAATTTCTTCATAAAAGAATAAACCTTTTGTGTGATTGAAAATGTATAAACACTCCATTTTTTTTCCGGATGAACAGTACCCGTGAACAGTACTTTTTTTTAAATTTTTTATTTTTTTGATAATATGATAACTATGAAATCAAGACCCTAGAATCGTCTCGATTAATGGAAATCAAGAGCCGAGGCTCTGATACCACTTATGATACGAAATAAAATTTGCGGAAGCGAAATTATCGAAACACACGAGTTGAACTCGAGTGCTAGTTTGACAACTTGGGATATGTATTGTAGAGTTAGACCTATAACTCGACAACGGTGAGCGACCTCAAGACCTATTGAGTCGATCGGGTTAATATTCAAAGCGCGTTCGAATAAAAACAAGGTTTGTGCTTAACAAGCGTTTTCTGTGATTTTTGATTAAACTTGAATGATTCAAAATTACAATTCTTGAGACTATATATAGCCTAGAAATATCGGAAAACAAGTTACTAAATAAATGGTATTAAAGACTAGCTAAATGGGTAATTGAACACCCTTTATTGAATTATTAAAAATGACCCCTTGAATCCGGCAGATGCTTTGCATTTAGATGGCCCTATCGACGAATCCATTGTATGAGAGTAAATTCCTGAACTGGGACTTCGAACTTGAAAATAGCGAAACTTGTGTAGCGATATTTGCACCCTTTCCCGTATCATCAATGATGCGAATTAAAATGCGGAAGCGTATTATTTTGAATGAATGAATCGGATAAATTGTTTGTTTTGTGAATAAGAGTATCCATGATTAAAAATGTATTAAAATAACGGCTAAAAGGATAAGCAGACACCGAATTAGACCTATAATTCGACGAACGAGATTGGCTAACCAAGACCTATTGGTTCCAATCGAGTAACAATTAGGAGACGCGTCCCAATTAATCACTAGTTTTGAGTTATCGCAACAACCCGTTGAAATTTGTTTAACAAACAAATAACGTGATTCTTTATAAAATTCTTTTGTCATACAATACAATGACCATGGCCTATATATAGCCATTGAATAAGCTAACTCAATTCTAACGTAAAACCCTCCCCCTTCCCTATTAACTAATACTAATTACCTTCATTTAAAACTAATTAAACCTACTACATTAGTACCAATTCAAAACTAATATAAAGACACTAATTAAAGGCATTATTAGCTAATGAGTACTAGATAATTAGTAAGAAGGCGAATAAATTGTAACCGACGTTAGACGCTTTGAATGAATGCTTGGCTGATCGACTTCAAAACCCGTGACCCGACTCGTCTCATATTCGATTAACTACTTATCGAAAAATTGCCGAGTTAAAACAGGGGAAATTAAGCGTGGGGGAATATATCGATGAGTTTGAGAATTTGTGTTTGATGGGGGACCTAGAGGAAATTGAAGAACAGAAAATGGCTAGGTTTTTAAGGGGATTGAATTTTAACATTGCTAGTGTCGTAGAGATGTATCCATATTCGGACTTCGATACCTTGTGTGGGCTGTGTCTGAAGCTCGAATCCCAGGGCAAATCAAAATACGGGAGTGGGTCGAACCACGAGTCGAGTAAACCCAAAACTTGGTTTAAACCCGAATCACCGTCCAATTACAACTCCCCTGCATCAGTCAGTAACCCAAATAAAATCAAAACCCCAGACTCTCCTGCTACCCCTAAAACGACCTCTGCCACCAAGGAGACATCCCTCTCTAAGGTTAGGTGTTTTAAGTGTCAAGGGTTCGGACACTTTCAGAGCTCCTGTCCCAACAAACGAGTAGTCACATTACGGGAAGCCGTGGCTGTACGGGATGAACTATTAGACGAAGAGGAGAAGGAACGGTTGGGTGATATTTTTAATTTTGATGAGGAGGGTAGTGAGGAAGGGGAAGTGGAGGATTACAGTGCTCCTAATTATGACACGATTTTGGTGCTTCGAAACTTACAAACTCAATCAGCCCCGGAAGTTACAGAGCAACGGGAGCAATTATTTCACACCAAGTGCCAAATTGGGGACAAATGGTGTAGCGTGATAGTCGATGGCGGTAGTTGCACTAATGTAGCATCTAGCGAGATGGTTACAAAGCTCGGTCTAACCACCACGGCTCATCCAAGACCCTATTCTTTGCATTGGCTTGATGACGGAAATAAAATCAAGGTGTCGAAACAGGTGCTTGTTGGGTTGGCTATGGGTTCTTATCGTGATGAAGTGTTATGCGATGTCATTCCTATGGACGCTTGTCATGTATTACTGGGTCGTCCTTGGCAATTTGATAAGGACGTGGTGCATCAGGGGCGGAGTAACGAATATTCGTTTCGGGATAAAGGGAAGAAAATCGTGCTAAAACCCATGTCTGCAAAAGAAGTCCGTGCTATGAGCACTAAGAAAAAGAAAACCACCATGCTGATCAAACAACAGGAAATCGAGAGCGTAATTAACAGTGGCGAGATGGTGTTTTTACTCGTAGCTAGGGAAGAATGGCGGCAAAATCAGGAACTTTTAGCAAACAGTCCCCTTGACCGTTTGTTACTCGAGTTTCAAGATGTTTTCCCCGACGATTTACCACCTGGGCTTCCTCCTATCCGCGGGATTGAACACCAAATCGATCTTGTTCCAGGGGCGTCATTGCCTAATAAAGCTGCCTACCGTTGTAATCCGGAGGAAACCAAAGAGCTTCAACGACAAATAGATGAGCTGATGAGTCGAGGGTTTGTGCGAGAAAGTCTCAGCCCCTGTGCGGTACCCGTGTTGCTCGTTCCAAAAAAGGACGGTACGTGGCGAATGTGTGTCGACAGCCGATCCGTTAATAATATTACCATTAAATATCGCTTCCCAATCCCGAGGCTTGACGATATGTTGGATGAATTACATGGCTCGGTGGTATTTTCAAAGATTGATCTACGGAGTGGGTACCATCAAATTCGGATGCGGGAAGGTGACGAATGGAAAACGGCTTTCAAGACAAAACACGGGCTCTATGAGTGGTTGGTTATGCCCTTCGGGCTCACTAATGCTCCTAGTACATTTATGCGGTTGATGAATGAAGTTCTTAAACCGTTTTTGGGTCGGTTCGTGGTAGTGTACCTCGACGACATCTTGGTGTTTAGCAGAAGTGAGGAGGAGCATTTGTGGCACCTACGGCAGGTTTTTACAGTTTTGCGTGCTCAGAAATTGTACGGGAAAAGGGAGAAGTGCTCATTCCTTGTTGACCGAGTGGTATTCTTGGGGAACGTGGTCTCAAAGGATGGAGTTTCCGTTGACCCGACTAAAATCGAGGCAATTAGGACTTGGCCTGCTCCTAAAACGGTTAGTGAAGTCCGGTCTTTTCATGGCTTAGCTTCTTTTTACCGTCGTTTTATTAGGGATTTTAGTTCTATTATGAGTCCCATTACTAATTGCTTGAAGAAAGGATTATTTGTTTGGGGAAAGGAGGCGCAAGAAGCATTTGAGACCATTAAAAATCATTTATGCAGTACTCCTATTTTGGCTCTTCCCGATTTTTCACAACCATTCGAGGTCGAGTGCGATGCAAGTGGGGTTGGTATTGGTGCCGTGCTGTTACAGGGTAAGCGTCCAGTAGCTTATTTCTCGGAAAAGTTGAGCAGTGCTAGACTAAACTATTGCACTTACGACAAAGAATTCTACGCCATTGTTCGTGCTCTAGGCCATTGGAGCCACTATTTACGTCCCAATCATTTCATTTTGCATTCCGACCACGAGTCCTTGAAATACATTAATGGACAGCAGCATTTGAACCCGCGCCATGCCAAATGGGTCGAATTTTTGCAGTCTTTCCACTTTTCCGCAAGGTACAAGAATGGTCAAAGCAACATTGTGGCCGATGCCTTATCTCGCAGGTACACTTTATTAACCACTCTGAATTTTCGTCTACTTGGTTTCGAAATTTTGAAAGACTATTATAAGGCTGATGACGATTTTGGGGTAGCATTTGGTAAGTGTAAGGGTGGGGAATTCGAAGAATTTGTTGTCCAGGACGGGTTCCTTTTCAAAGGTAACCGTCTTTGTGTGCCTAAGCATTCAATACGGGAGTTGTTAGTTCGAGAGGCTCATGGTGGGGGGTTGGCTGGTCACTTCGGTATCACCAAGTCGTTGGAAGTATTACGAGAGCATTTCTTTTGGCCCAAGATGTTGAGGGACGTGACAAACATTGTAGGTAAGTGTGTTACTTGCAAGATGGCTAAGAGTTCTTTCAAGCCGGGTATGTACTCACCATTACCAGTTCCTATGCGCCCTTGGGAGGATGTTTCGATGGATTTTATCGTGGCTTTACCTCGTACTCAAAGAGGTAAGGATGCTATTATGGTGGTTGTCGATAGGTTCTCGAAGATGGCTCATTTTGTGGCATGTAATAAGACCGACGATGCTAGCCATGTGGCTGACTTATATTATCGAGAAATTGTTCGTCTTCATGGAATACCCAAGACAATTGTGTCGGATCGTGATTCCAAATTCCTGAGTTATTTTTGGCATACGCTATGGCGGAAGGTGGGTACCAAGCTACTCTTTAGCACCTCGCATCATCCCCAAACGGATGGACAAACGGAGGTGACGAATCGAACCTTAGGAGTGTTGTTGCGAGGGCTGGTCAGCCGCACCCAGAAAGATTGGGACCTCAAACTTGCACATGCTGAGTTCGCTTTTAATCGGTCACCAACATATGCCACAGGTCGGTCTCCGTTTGAAGCCGTGTATGGAGTTAATCCTTACCTGCCACTGGACTTGATTCCCCTGCCCAAGGACGAGCTAGTCCATAAGGATGCCGAGGCAAAGCTCAAATCCATGTTGAAATTGCATCACCAAGTTCGGGAGCGGATTGAAGCCATTAATGCCGCTTATCAAAAGAAATCCAATAAGCATAAACGGCCTCGAGTATTTCAGGAGGGTGATTTAGTATGGGTGAATTTGCGAAAGGAGCGGTTTCCTAGTAAGCGGAAGAATAAACTTATGCCTCGAGCCGAGGGGCCTTACAAGGTGGTACAGCGTATCAATGATAATGCCTATAAAATCGAGTTACCCGGAGATTATGGAGTTCATGCCACGTTTAACGTGGGCGATTTGTCCCCTTATTTGGATGATGACGGGCTTACCGAATTGAGGTCAATTCCTTTTAAAGGGGGAGGAGATGATGCGGACATTGAGGCGGCCATCGAAGTTGGAAACCAAGGATCACTGGTTGTTGGAGGAGACGCTTATTCCGCAATGGCAGTTCATGGTGTTTGCTTAGTGACGTGGGTCGAATGACGTTTGTGTAGTCTGGCATTTTACTTCTTGTTTTAAGATTAATAATAAAATGGGTAGAGATAGTTAATACCCTATTTAGTGTGAGTCTTTAAGATAATGGGTGTAATTAGCTAATTAAGGTTCCCTTAATTAAGCTAGTAATTGCTAGGATTGTAAGGGACCTTTCATTGGTCTCGTTTGGGCTATTTAAGCCAATTCTCATGTGTGAGAATGGCAGATTTGAATCAATAAAAATTCCTCTAAATTACTTGCAATTGTCGAGTGCAATTCTGGTTTTTCTAACTATCGCTTAGACGCGTTTCTAGCATAGTTACCTGAGTTCGAGTCAATAGGTCTTGGCTTGGTCTCGTAATTCGTCAAGCTATAGGTCTAGTTTGCCGAATATATCCCTTTTATTTACTTCCGCTGTCAAACACGTATCAATAATTGTGTAATTTGACGGATTTTGATTAATGTGTAATTTGACGGATTTTGATTAATTTTGTAAGGGAGAGAAATAGAGAGACTTAGAGAGAGAATTAGGCAAAGGGCATACTATGGAAACATAATGAAAAAAAAGTATATGAAAGAGTAAAATCCGTCCATGAAATTATTTCTCCTCTATAGCATCACCCATAAATTAAAAGTGTAACCGTTATATCGTTTTGGGACAAATCTACACCAATAACTTAATGAAGAAATAATGATCTAAATTGATTTTAAACAAGTTTTACCTAACGTGGTTCACTACCCTTTCTATATATTTTTTTTTCTTCTAAATTTCTAATGATGCTTCTTTTTTTCTTCCATAATCAACTTGAAAACTTCTAAACATATATTGTTTCCAAAATTTATTTCAACTATTTGACTAGTAGAATTGCTTAAATATCCTCCAATATAAATATAAATTAATTTTATTTCAACTATTTAACCAGTAAAATTGCTTAAATATCCTCCAATATAAATATAAATATAAATTAATTAACTAAAATAGATTGGCTCGCGATTAAAGGCACACACCTTGCATCTATTCGCCTCGGCTCATTAACGTCTCGGTGCACCTTACGCCTCTTCAAACTAGAAATAGGACCATAGGAGAAACATAAAAAGAGTCAACGTCGCATATATTTTGGTCATAAAAAAACTCGACTAATCAGATTAGGATTAGGGTTCATCGAATTTCACTATTTCACCCCCAAATCACCCCTCTTTCCTTCCCTTCATCTCCAATCAATCAATCATCAATCGCAAAAATTAAAATTAGGGTTCCTCAATTCGCACCCAAAAATGCCGCAAAGACACTCAAAAAACAACAATGATCTCGCGTTTTTCACGTACGACGAAAAGAGGAAATTAGGTTACGGAACCCAGAAAGAAAGATTAGGGAAAGATTCAATTAAACCTTTCGATGCTTGTTCTCTTTGTTTGAAGCCTGTAATTGATCCTTTATGTTGTTTGAAAGGTCATATTTTTTGCAAGGAGTGTATTCTTAATTGCTTACTTTCCCAGAAAAAGGACATTCAAAGGTATTATTTTGTGTTTAATTTTAGTTAATTGTTTGATTTAATAGCTTTGGTATTACTGATTTGATTAATTTTGATGTTTTAGGGTGTTTGATTGTTGAATTTCATTGAGATTTAGTGTGATTATTACTTGTTTATAGTTGTGCGAGTTTCGGCTTTTCGGCGAATTAGTAGTGTTGTTTTGTGATTGATAGTATGGTTGTGGTATTGTAGAATTGCAGAAGTTAGGGTTTCCTGTAAGAATTGATGTGTTTACCAGCTTTCAGTCGGTAGTGAGGATTTCGGCTTTTTGTCGAATTCTTAGTGTTGTTTAGTGATTGATAGTATGATTCTGGTGGTGTAGAATAGAAAAAGGTAGGGTTTTTAGGAATTTTAGGCTGTTTGATGATTGAATTACGTTGAGAAGAAGAATTAGGGTGATTACTTGTTTATAGTAGGTTCTGCGGATTTCGCCTTTTTTGTTGAATTTGTAGTGTTTGTTTTGTAGTTGATAGTATGATTTTGGTAGTGTAGAATTGCGAAAGTCGGGGTTTTTAGGAGTTTTGGGAGTTGGGATGTTTGATTGGTGAATTTTGGTGAGAGTTAGTGTGATTACTTGTTAAAAGTTGGTAATGCGGATTGTGGCTTTTTATCGAATTCGTAATGTTGTTTTGCGATTGATAGTATGATTCTGGTAGTGTAGAAGTGCGAAAGTTCGGGTATTTAGGAGTTTAGACTGTTTAATTGCTGAACTCCTTTGGGATTCAGTATCCTTTTTTTTGTTGCTGAATTTATCGTAACTTGCATGTTTTTTTATTGTGATTATTGAGCTTGAGTATGCAGTATGCTTAAGTAGTTCTTGTTTGAGTCCGTCGTGTTTATCCTAAGATTTGCAGTTGGGAATTGGTCTGGATGTCTATTAATTGAATGTTTCCGGGAGAAAAATACGAGGATATTAAGGTTTTATATTGGAATAAAACTTCATCTGTGCATGAAGGCTAAGGAGGACTGATAAAAGAGCAATTGAATAAAACATTTTCGGGGGTTATGGTGCTTGCACGTACTGAAGTCTATGTTTAAAATTGAATATATGAAACAGTTTACTAGTTTCAAATGATTAACTTCGATTCTGCGGAAGGAGGTCGGTCATCTAGGGATTTTGTGCTTTGAGAATTTGTAGGAGTGATGTTTAAATTAAAGGTTACTGTCTTGTGTCTACATTAATTTATTGCCTCTTAAGTGAGACATTTGTCTTCAGCAGCGCTGGCGTACTCATTAGATGTAACATTGACTCTGCACTTTTGGGAACATACTCGGGTATTAAGGATTTAAAAGTTGATTGAAAATTTGTTTGAAAAGTTTCAGTCTATTAAGGATTTAAGGGTTTGTTTTTTGAAGCTATATTACATTGACTATTCACTTTTGGGGACATACTTATCTCCGACATGACTCTCGAGGGTATGCATCTGAAATCTTTACTCCATACCTACCAATCTGACACTTTTTCGAAGGTTGTATGTAGAATTGGAGATAAGAAGCATATATAGTACGGATTATGATTTTTGGACCTTATCTGTCAAGGATCTCTTCAAAACTCTAGATATGTCATACGGAGTATTTGTTATTGAAAGATGTTTTGAAGACGTGCCTTGTATCGTATCTTCATTTTAGGACAGACTTGGATATATACTCATATATGACTCTCGTACCTGTGTTTGAGTAACAATGGATTGAATCTTTTGCAGGCTACTTTATTAAACTTGTTAGATTAGATGGTGAAATAAATGTCTTTCTGCTATCTGTATGTGCAGAAAATTAGCGGCACATTCTGCTCACAAGCAGCAGGAAACAGAAGAGGAACATGAGAAATTAATGCTTCAAAAGGCCAAAGAACTCGAGTACTTTGACCGGCAAAATCATGGTGCTGTGCCTCATCACAACGACAAAAACTATTCTGATGGTAAAAATGGGTTTCATGGTGCAAACAGTGTGAAGACCACTTCTTATGAAGAAGAAGCCTTGAGGACAATGAAAGCTTTCTGGCTTCCATCTGCCACTCCAGTAGCACCTGCAAAAGTCGACGCTCCTTCGACCTGCACAACTTGTCCTGAGGGAAACGAGAAGCTTAAGTTGAAATCCCTTTTCCCTATTTGTTTTATTGAAGAAAACGACGATGACAAATACTCCAAATCTGTCGATAAAAAATACATTTGCCCGAGCTGCAAAGTCACCTTGACCAATGCCATGTCACTAGTGGCTTCGAGCTCATGCGGTCATGTGTTCTGTAAGAAATGTGCGGACAAGTTTATGGCCGTTGACAAGGTTTGCTTGGTTTGTGATAAGCCTTGTAAGCCTAAGAATTTAGTGGCTCTGGAAAAGGGAGGGACGGGATTCGCAGCTCATGATGATCATCTGGAAGCAAAAGATTTTAAGCATCTGGGAAGTGGTTCGGGATTAGGACTAGTAAGACCTGCTGAAAAGGTTTGAGTTCAAATATGAAGTACGTCTATTTACTCCTGAAACCCTGCAGTTTTGTTCTACCCTTCTGGATTTTATGTCGATGTATGATGTTTGTTTAAGGGGATACTCACAATGTGTAATCTGTTTTTAGTACGAAGTGTGTTATGAAAGCCCGTTGTTATGCTCTAATGTCCTCTGTCGGTTATATAACACTGTAAGGGAATATAACGAAGAATTTTCAAACTTCCGATCAAGTCTGTATTATTCACAAAAATCTGTCAACTGTCGATCGGCATATATACAAATTCTGGACCCTCTGAACCATTGATGCTGTATTCAGTAAGGTCACCAACTTGTTATCCACTATCTTATACTCTTATCTACAATTTCAGACCCAAAAATTGATCGAATAAACCGAAACATCTGTTGTTCCTGGTAGATCAACTCACTGTTCATTTTGCATTGCATCTCACATGGCAAAAGTCTGTGTTCTTCAGACATTCAGACCAAACAGTCCAAACCAAAGGAGCAACCACCAAAATAGGACAATGCTGGGAGTCACTGGGTGGTATTACCAGTTCCGATACCACCCTTTCACATGCTTTATAGGAGTATAAGGCCTATCATCTCAATGGTCCGTACATTTTAAATGTGATGAGGTGATACTAAAATTCGGTATGGCCTGTGGCGCTCATCTATTTTCCACCAAAATAACTGGGCCCTATCAAACACCCCTCTCTCAAGGCTTCTCAAACCACCTCTAATATTTTGCTAACACACTGACAAATATTTAAATAAATAAAAAAGCACTTAGCATGGCCGCCGACACTATATATGTAGGAACCGATAGTAAAAGGCGTCAAAGCGATTGTCACCGTCTATAGTATCAGACTATCAGTACAGTTTCATGAACCCAAACTAAAGGAATGTAAATGCAGCTGATTTTTCAACACATTGATACAGTCTAACTGTTCTTGAACCTCCTTTACATTTCACTGGAATAACTTCACTGTAAAGTTTGCTTTAGATCTGAATGTCCTTGGACACTAAAAAACGAGTATAAACACCTCATTTTGAATCAAAAACCATTAGAATTTGTGAATCAGGGATGGACGATGCACACAAGCAACATCAGCAGCATAGGATTCCTTCATCGTCCACACCTCATCAACTAGGAGCTAGTCATCAACCTCCTTAGATATTTGTATAGAAGCTTCTAGAGGTTGTTAGAGAGTTTGTTAGGATTGTAACAAACTTTGACTATTGTAACTAATTTAACTAAGCTGACTAGGATATGACTAGGATTAGTTAGTTGATCACATACTTGTATATATATACTCATACATGTACAGCATTACTAATTAATTCAATACATACAAACTTTATTTACTCTCTGTTTCTGTTATAATTCTTTACATAAATTCTGTTAAGCAAGCTTGAGTATTCAACAATGGCGTCCTGTGAGCTTAATGCCGCCATTGTTATGCAAGTCTTGGCACCATTTCACAGAATAATTCATAAAATAGCCACGTCTGACACTTGGACACGCACTGCGTTGATCTTTGTAACTGAATCTGACTAATATAAGGATGTATAGCATTTCATCAACATATTCTGTCTGTCAATGAAGCTCTAGTCCTGTTTATCTGTTATGGTGCTGCAAATATGCGATGGTTAAGGCGTTAAGCTCACCGTTGTGTTTATGCATTAGGGTATGATTATCCGTCAGACTCATCAAAGTCTTAAGACTCTGCCACATCAGCTTTCCACTAACTTTTATTATTTCTTTATTATTCAGACCCACCTCAGACTCACCTCAGACTTTATACATTATCCGTCAGACTCACCTCAGACTCTACTTTTTGACTACACTTTTCTTATTGAGTTTTAGATAAAAAAAGAAAACTATAATACTTAAACATGTGGTAACTTCTTATTGGTTGTCATTATAAAATGGTGGGGTCAAGACTCATGTTGAGTCTTAAGTTGAGTCTTGAATTTCCAAGACTCGACTTAAGACTTTGTCAAGACTTGAGTAGATTATTGGGGGTCTTGAGTGAGTTTTGTCTCAAGACTCATGTGAGTCTTGTCTTAAGACCCACCAATAATCTTACCCTTATAAAAGTTAGGAGCACAACTTATTTAAGTGACAAAACACTTTCAACAAGCAACTCCCTTTTATCAACAACCTCTCCCTCTTCACACAAAAAGGAAAAAAACACTAAAAAAATGGCCGAACAATCGGAACAATTAGTTCAACAAAACGACGACGTACCACCCCAAGACGACCCCGAAACGACAACCTTGCATCACTTAACACCTCCTCCGGGACTAACCCCTTCCGAATTCACCGATTTAATCCCTCACGTGACCGAATTCCATACCTACAAACTCGCACGTGATCGTCACCAGTGTTCTTCCCTACTCGCACAAAAAATCCATGCGCCACGCGCCGCCGTATGGTCCGTCGTCCGCCGGTTTGATAAACCACAAACATACAAACACTTCATCAAAAGCTGTACCGTACGTGACGCACACGCACTTGCGGTGGGCACCACGCGCGATGTTAACGTGATCTCTGGACTTCCAGCGGCGACTAGTACTGAGCGGCTTGATATTCTTGATGACACGCGCTTTGTTACCGGGTTTACGATCATTGGTGGCGAGCATCGGTTACGGAATTATCGGTCTGTTACCACGCTTCACGCGCTTCCTGGCGCGCGTGAGGATGAGGAATGGACTGTCGTGCTCGAGTCGTATGTGGTGGATGTGCCTGAGGGGAATACGGTTGAAGACACGCGCTTGTTTGCTGATACTGTTGTGAAGTTGAATCTTCAGAAGCTTGGTTCGGTTGCGATCGGGGTGGCGCGTGAGGGGTCGGGTAGTGGTACTGCGAGTGGGGTAGTGTGACTGTGGTTTATTGATAACGCTAGATGAAGTGTATAAAGCGGCGTGATATATTATAGGACGGTTCTATAGAAGGCCGTTTAGTTCAATTTGTCTAGTGCTGTTTTTTTTTTCCGGGTATGTAATTTAAAGGAAATGATAACGTCAAAGAGAAAATTGTATTACATCACTCATTATTCGAATACTTTTTCTATTGCAGTTATGAACACCCTAATTTTTATTACGGTACAATTGTTTGCATTTTAATTTAGTGGTACTTTTAGAAATTGTTGGAAAAATTCGATCGAAAATAGAAATTGTAAATAATGTTATATGTTTACATCATGTGGATGTTTAATTCAATTTATCTAGTGTCGTCTTTTTCTCCAATCAGTATTTTCATAGAAAATTATATTCTGTTGCTGGTGATGCTCAAGACGGTTGTAGATAATGATTCATGTTATTGTCAGCCAATCCCTACACATTTTGGGACTAAGGTTTTATTGTTGTTGTATACTTGTATTCCGAACTCATTGTATAAGATCGTGATCTGAATAGCTCAACTTTTTTAATACGAACTTTGAATGGCATAATACAATTCCGATTGGCAATACACACACCATAATTTCCTCATGATGTTTGTGGTAGAATTTATTGGCAACTTTAAAAAATTGTTACAAAAATTTGGTCGAAAATAGAAAGTATGAAAAGGGTAATGTTATGAAATGGACGTGAAACGAAGAATGACAAAAAAAAATTAGGAAGCTTGTTTTGGGATGTATTTCATGTTGCTTCTCAACTACTTATATTGACTAATTGAGTGAGATATGTATTTCTAATTGTCAATTAAAATTTGACAATTTTAATCTGGCTACTCTTAATTGTCACTACCATCTTTACTTGTTGCGTTTGTCATTAAACACTTTCTATTTTTATGACCATGTAAAAAGTTGCCTACATGATTATGATTTTCTTGATTTAACTAAAGTTTTGCAAGAAATCGTGGAATTTAGTATCACAATTTGGCGTGGATTCTCTCCATTTCCTCGTAGAAAAAAAAAAGCTAGTTATTCATTTAAGACTTTGTATGTAATTATGATGCCATGATGGATTGACGGACATAATTTCATACTGTGAACATTTAAACAAGCTTTTCCATCTACACATGATATAACTGTCATAAAGAAAACCAAATGTTACTCTAGAAGCATGACTCAATTATACTAAACAACAAGATCAAAGTATAAAAATATTGTGACACTTTATATTTTGGCTCTCGGTATCATGCACTTTATATTTTGGCTCTCGGTATCATGCTCTCGGTATAATTTCTTTAAGATAAAAATCAACTTGTTAATTTGACATCTCCAATGAACATCAAAATCGAAGGGATTATCAATTAATTTGAATTTATGTCGCTTATGCATATCATTCCTTATAATCTTATATTTCATATGACTATCACGAAACAAACCAGCCTTCTACGGGAAGGTCTAATAACATGTTTCATACAAGAATCCGACATCAAGCATTACCATAAGACGAACTACGAAAGGGCAAACATTTAACACCAATAATGTTTTCCCATTTTAGGGGGAAAATGTCAACCAAAGCATCAATAGCAAGAGAGAATCACAAAACCACTAAGAAATGTTTTTTTCCCCTATATTTTTAGCTTTTGAAGTGGGAAAAAAAAGGGGTTTGCTATATCACGCCCTCTATTTTACTTGTTACGTCCCCTACTTTTTCTTTTATTCCTACTTTGCCCTTGGACTTCCAAATTAATTTTAGTAAAAATTGAATATCGTTTTAACGCAAATGTATTTTTACGACAGTTTTAATTTGATATAGACGGTTTTAATTTGACGATTTTAAGATCACTACCTAATAGACTCATCTAGAATGCATCAACAATTTCAATTCATTACTATCATCAAGACAAATCAGCATCTCAAAACTATAGAAGACAATCACAATCAAGATCAAATCTCCTCATCATATCATCACCTTTCACTTGATTTCCATCATCTACCATCATCAGCTTCCTCATCACTGATAACTCGTATTTTGGCCACTTTTTACCCCGCATTTATACCTTAATCCGACTCGATTTTGTGTGCTTAAATGATT